>ML255215.1:16558-28533 GCA_005239495.1 Nicotiana undulata
GAGGTCTCGAAGCATGAAGTGTTGAAAATTACACTACTACATGGTACTGTTATAAAAATAAAAGGAAAAAAGAATATTACAGTGAAAGTATTGATTTTGGATGAATTATAATGGAATAGAACCTCTTTATTTATAGGAAAAAAGTGACTTAGCTACCAAATAACGAACCCTAAAAATCTCTCTAATATAGACATTCACCTTAAATACAATTCTATTTATAACGCTTCCCTTGAATATCTATCCAACAAATAATGTGACTCGTTAAACCTTAACTAAAATAGAATCTAGTGGGAAAAAATTCTAGTGAAGGAAAAGAGTACAAATATTTACGAATACGCCATTTGGTTGCCTCGTTAAAGGCCTTGCAAGGAAAATCCAGCGGGACAAAATCTTGTAAGGTAAAAAGAGTATAACGCGTATTAATTCCCCTTGATGAGAGTATCAATCACATCTTTAAGCCTTCGCATCCCGATCTTGTACACTAGCTTCTTGAAGGTTGACGTCGGTAGAGATTTGGTGAATAAATCATCCATATTAACTCCAATGAATATGTTGCACCTTCAAATAATCATTCATGATGGATATGTAATGTCTTCATATAATGTCGTAGAATAGCCTTTTCAATATCTCTATAGAGGTATTCTCGCTACCACATTATCATGCTTTTAGTTATAGCAAGATACATATGTGCACAAATTCACTTAGGATGTGATATTTCAGGACCAAGAATTGTATATAATTTAAGCGATTCAAATCCTTCACGGATTGTCATAAGTAAAGTCATATGAGTCATATAAATGGACTTTATATTACATCAAGTTTTCATGGCATGCTACATATTGGATAGATAAAGGTGATTGCACACACCATTGACTTTATACTTTCAAGTGTTTGAACTGTATGTCCAAGACTACATGTCTTTCATATGAAACCAATTCTATTTGAATTGTTTCTCGAGAGTTAAGATCCTCATATATATTTAGCGTTATCTTAGAGGTAAGCGGCGAACATTTTATATCAGTTCCAACCACCTTTTTTCATAAAGACGTGACATAGAAATCTCTTCATTTACATTTTCCGGTACCTGAATCTCTCTTGAGATTTTATGAAGTATTATGTCATGTGATCTTCTAGATCAGTTGCCTCCTTATTATGATCATTTTGATTATTTTCTCATATCTAGTATCAGGAATTTTAGTTGAAATCGATTTGTCTATACGCTTTAAATACTTTGTCCTTCTAGGATTTATCCTGATAGGAGCATTTACGGTGATAATATAATTACATTCTTTGGTTCAACAAGTGTGTCTAGACTTTGCAATAGACTATAGGTGAATTATCTTTTTGTGAACTTCAAGTTCATATTATCTTATTCGAGAATCAAGATAAACAAATGATAATTCATTCCGCGTAAATTTTTCTCAATTTTTATCTTGTCTCCCCCGCATGTTAAAAAAACTAACTTGCTTCCTCAACTTTGGAAATTACCTTTGTGTGTTATGGTGTTAATCAAAATTACACCGCACATTAATAATAATAAGATAAAATTATTTGGTTCCTAACCCTGAACAACATATTAGGGTAGAATGTAATATATTTTCCTATATAACGTATAATACATTTGTTCTCATAAGCAATAGTTTAACTATTAAGTTGAGACACTCAATAAATTATTTTGCTAAACCAACTGTGATGTAAACCAACTTATCAAGATGAACTATTTTGAATAAAAATCTGGAATATGCTCTAAATTAAATTATTGAGCAAGTTATTTGACAAACACCATGTTGTAGGTTAATAATAATCGCACTTGTAACCATCTCCTATATGCATCTTATGTGGTATACATGAAAAGTGAATGAGTCCATATTCACCTTTGATATTAGTCTATTAATTAATTAATTAATGAGAACAAGCAACATAAGAAAATTCGTAAAAAACTTTCTAGCTCTTTAATGTTTACCAATGTAAATTCTCTTTTTTTTTTGCACATGGTACTTAAATTAATATGGCTAAACCAATCATGCCAACTGGATAATTATCTTTTTGGTAATTAAAGACTTTATTTACCAAGTAAAATATGTACAACTTTACAAAGATCAACTTCCCTAACAGAGCTCCTGCTGGACATGAAGCCCCAACAAGGAGATTTACTAACTAACTCCTTGTTCTCCTATTGCCTCTACACTTTAGCTCATTCTGAATACCAAATCATATTACTCAAGTAGCTATCCAGTTTTGCAGCCTGCTGATCTCTAACGTGTATCTTCTGGATGATCAATTTAACTATAACCTTTGCACTACTCTTCTTCTTCAGAAAAATGGTATGATTTCTTGCTTGCCATATATGATAGACTGTTGCAGTTAACACCATCCTGTATACTGCAGCTCCTGCACTCTTCCCATTTTCCATCTTTTCTGACCATTGTATATCTTCCTGCCACTCTTTCTTCCTTCTCTTGATTCCTTGCCAATGTAGAAACTTCTGCCGTACATCATCTGATAATTCACATTCAAAGAACAAGTGTTGTACTGTCTCATCCTTCTTCTGACACAATGAACAAACTGTGTCTTCTACTAATCCTCATATTGCTAACCTTTCTTTGGTGGCTAACCTATCTTGTAGTGCCAACCTTAAGATGGAAATTCATTTTGGCAGCCCATTGTTGTTGTAGACTATCTTCCTCCATGACACATTTTGAAAGTTCCCTTGCAATGCTTTGTATATATGCATGATAGAGAATTTTTCCATTTGACTCACTTCTTCCTATGAATAACCAACCTCTTCAAGCTGTCTTTTGGACTTGAAGATCTTCTGGATAACCCACGATGCACTCTTTGGCTCAGTGTTCCATATAGTATTTCCTTTATATAGTAGGCATGCATGTATTGAACCCACAATTTTTCTTTCTTTGTGCAGATGTTCCAAAGAAGCTTGGATATGGCTGCTTTATTCCACAGTTCCACATTAGTGAAATTTAGTCCTCATGCTGCCTTTGGAGCACATAATTTGTCCCAAGCAATCAATGCCTTCTTACTTGGCTCAACACTGCCCGACAATAGAAACCTCCTGCATATTATTTCTATAAACTGTATAATCTTCTTTGGTTTCTGAATTGCCACCAACAAACTTTTGGTCAGTGTTTCTCTACCTGCATATGATAAAAACTTTGTTGTCTAGCACTGAATTCTGCTTAGCATTCTATCAATTAAAGGTTCACATTGTATTGCTGTCAGCCTCTTTGTACTCAAAGGAACACCAAGGTATCTGTATCCTAACAATTCCATTATATGTTGCTGTGTCCTTTTGTCCACTCCTCCAAAATAGATGTTTCTTTTGTTTGGATTTGAAATTAGACCTGAATGTCATGACCTGCCACATCATCATGCCACGTAGGCGACATTTGGCATATATTAATGCCATGTGGAAGCTTACATTTTAAATAGAGTAGCACTTGTGAGAAGGTTCTAGAGAAATATAGAGATTTTCCTAGGAAGACTCTAGAAATCTATGGATTTGCTAAGAAAGCCCCTAGAAGATTCTAGTTATGTAGAGAATTCTAAATAGTGGACTTATTTGTAAATATGGAAGGACTTTTAGAATAATTATTATTTACACACTAGCCCTTAGGTGATTAGTATAAATAGGGGCATGCATTTGTAATCTCATCAAGCAAGCAATTCAAGTTCTCTCTAATACAAACCTTCCTTTAACAATTCTCTTGTGTTCTAACATCCCCTTAGCGATCTTGAGGGAAGTAAGGCTGACTTGGCATAGCAAGATTAAGGACTGACTAAGGACGTGACAACGTGGTATCAGAGCAAAGGTTATGACTAAGGAATGTTAGCAAGAATACAAGAGATTGCTAGAAGGAAGTTTTGTAGGGAACCATGGCTGGAATTACCAAGGGTTTGGTACTGGCAGAAAGGATCAACGTGAAGGTCCCTAAGCAATAGCAGTATGGCGGTGCACGGGACGCACGCGAGGAGGCATGCTTACTTTGAAGGATGGATAAGTACTTTGTGGTAGTCAAGGAGGATGACGAAGTTGTTAAGGTACGCAACGCCTCAATGTACTTGACCGAAGCTGTCGTGCTGGGGTGGCGTCGGAAGTGTGCCAACATTGAAAAAGAGCTATACAAGATTGAGACGTGGGAGTAGTTCAAGGAGTAGTTGAAGAATAAATTCTATTTGGTAAATATGGTGTATGCAGCTAGGCGGAAGCTAAGGGAGCTCCGACATATGGCCACAATTCGGGAGTATGTGCGCGAGTTCACTACCTTAATGCTGCAAATTCCGTCGTTGTCCGAGGGAGATTCCCTCTTCTACTTCATGGATGGGTTGCAAAATTGGGCAAGGTAGGAGTTCAGAATACACCAAGTAGCCAATGTGAACGAGTCCATAGGGGTAGCCGAGTCACTTGTTGGCTTCAAGATGGAGCCTGCCAAGTCCAAAGAAGGCAACACCGTAAGGGATATGGGAGATCACAGTGAGGACAACGGGAAAGTCATAGCCGAGGTATATAAGGGTAATGTCAAGGGGCCATCCTATAACGGACATGGGTCCAAGAGAAACGACAAGGGGCCGGAAAACTGTAGTGAGTACGTGCCTAAGGGAGGGTGCTACTTCTGTGAAGGATCACATCGGGCAAGTGAATGCCCAGAGTTGGGGAAGCTTGCAGCAATGATCGGGAACTTTGCTCAAGCACGTAAGGGTGACACAGGAGAAACCGTCTGCGTTGGAGGGATGCACTTGTAATCTAAGCCAAAAGTAGGGGATTCCAAAGCCTATCTTGGTGCCATGCAAATGGATCATGGTGGCAGCAAGAAAAGTTGGACGGACATAGTTGAAGAGGATGGCGAGTTACAAAGTGATGGTATGCTATCAGACTCAGACGATGCACCAAGAAGAGGGTTCAAGTTTGCCCGTAAGGCTGGACCACGGAGGGCATCCAAATAGGGCGTGGAAGCATGGACACGATGCTTGAGAAGGTGTTGGACTTGGTTGAGTCATGGGAAGATTCAGGCCAAGAGCAAGAAGTGGCATCTGATGGGCGGAGGCTCAAGGCCATCATTGCTAGCCGTCCAAAGTACAAAAGGGGCAAACGAAAAGGTGACCAGTACCTTATGACACGGGAAGGCGAACTGCTTCATGGAGCCTCATGGCTAATGGACAAAGATATTCGGCGATGCCAAGGCGAGGTGCGCAATGTCGATGCTTTGTGCCGAGGGCGGCACAAAATTGGGTGGGGGAGAGTGTCATGACCCGCCACATCATCATGCCATGTAGGCGCCATTTGGCATATATTAATGCCATGTGGAGGCTTACATTTTAAATAGAGTAGCACTTGTGAGAAGGTTCTAGAGAAATATAGAGGTTTTCCTAGGAAGACTCTAGAAACCGATGGATTTGCTAAGAAAGCCCCTAGAAGATTCTAGTTATGTAGAGAATTCTAGAGAGTGGACTTATTTGTAAATATGGAAGGACTTTTAGAATAATTATTATTTACACACTAGCCCCTAGGTGATTAGTATAAATAGGGGCATGCATTTGTAATCTCATCAAGCAAGCAATTCAAGTTCTCTCTAATTGTCACGACCCGAAATCCCACCTTCAGGCCGTGACTGCGTCTAACGTTGAACCCGCTAGACAAGCCAACGTGCACAAGCAATCTAACATTTGCAACTCAATTCGACAGTAGTAAAGAAAATACCTGTAACAATCTTAACAGGAATAACGAAGCACTTTAGATTTTTAACAGCAGAAATGTAATAGAAATTCAAAAATGCAAAGTGGAATAGTAAAATACATAACTTCGCATAGGCCAAAAACCGGGGCGTCACAACTCACGAACTATCTAAACGGAGTGCTAAATCCATAGTCTGGACAGAAATACATCATTGTCTTGAAACTGGGGAAAAAGATAAGACAATAAGGAATCCAAAGGCAGGAGAGACGCCAAGGCCCACGAACGCCAGCGGGTACACCTTGAAGCTCTGGGTGGACTGAAGGTGACTCCCTCAATGCGGTCCACTAGGTCCGGATGCGGGGTCTGCACAATACTAAGAAGTGCAGTGTAGCATGAGTACAACCGAACCCATGTACTGAGTAAGTGTCGAGCCTAACCTCGGCCGAAGTAGTGACGAGGATAGACTTAGCAACAACATTAACCTGTCCTATTTTACAACTCAAAGCATGGAAAAACAAGGCAAAGGATAGGAAGACAAGTATGGGATACTGGAGCAGTAAAGGGGAACAAGTGAAATGAAGCAGTTAAATTGACATATAAAAGTAAACAAAGGAGGCAAATTAACACAATAGCTAACGAAACAAGTATTAGTACCAGAAATGTAAATAATGGCACGGCATCACCCTTCGTGCTTTTATTCTCTTCCTCACAATGTGATGTATAATGTGAAATAGTATAAATCATGGCACGACATCACCCTTCGTGCTTTTACTCTCTTCCTCACAATGCAATGTACAATGTAAGGCAATATAAATCATGGCACGACATTAACCTTCGTGCTTATAATCAATGTAAATCATGGCACGACATTAACCTTCGTGCTTATAATCAATGTGAATCATGGCACGACATCACCCTTCGTGCTTTACACTCTTCCTCACTATGCAATGTAATCAAATATCATGGCACGACATCACCCTTCGTGCTTTACACTCTTCCTCACCAAACAATGACAGATATAATGGCAAGGAGTACAACATAGTGGGAATACATTTCAATACCACCCGACAAGGGGAAAAACATCAATCAATACCACAACAATTGCCCGGCAAGGGTCTCAACTATAACCAATAAATTCAAATATAGCCTTAACAGTTGGATTTTCAATCAAACCAACACATCATAGGTTCATCAACCAAGATTTCCAACAATAACGGCTTCCAAGTAGAGACTAGTTCATAATATAACGAACATGGAAGTAATAACAAGATTTTTATCAAAATTAGACTCACAGGCATGCTTGACACACAATGCATAGGTACTCGTCACCTTACCTATGCATTGAACATGATAAACACTTAGCACATAGCATACAATACCTATTCCCTCACCAAAGTTAGGCAAGACACTTACCTCGGGTCCAAAATATAGCAATCAACCCTCTAACACCGCCTTTCCTTTTGAATTCAACTCCAGAACAACAATATGTAGGAATAATTAACTTAAGTATATCAATAATAACTCAATAACACAATCCCATAGCCTAAATGCACAATTCCTATCATTCTTCCAAAATTTCCAAAATTCGACTCCGGGCCCACTTGGTCCAAACACGAGGCTCGGACCAAAACCTGATCACCCATACTCCCACGAGTTAGAATATATAATTTGTTTTGAAATCCGACCTCAAATTGGGGTTGAATTACCCAAAATCCCATAAGCCCTAACTCTACCCAAAACCCCTAATTTCTACTTTGATTTTAGGATTTTAGGTCTAGATTCTAGTGATTAGGGAAGGGAAGTGGAAGAAATTGATGTTAGAAACACTTACCCAAAAGGCTATGGAGGAAGAATTGGCTTGGAGGTCTTCAGTGGAGGTTGGAGAAGAAGGAGGAGGTGAAAAATTGTGAAATCCCGTGTAAAGTATTCTGTTTTTGACTTAAAGAATTAACTGGGCAATTTTGTTCATCGCGATCGCAAGAAAGGGGCTGCGATCGCGGAGAGTCTGGTCTTAACTCACTGCGATCGCAGAAATGGAGTTGCGATCGCGAAATAGAGCTTAGCTGACTCTTCCTGCAATCGCGGAACACTGGGACATCACACTATGCGATCGCGGGTCGAAGGGATGCGATCGTAGAAGGGACCTGGACATACATCTGCGATCGCGGATCAAGGGCTGCGATCGCAGAGAAGAAAACACCAGACACCAGAAACCAGTCCAAAACACCAGATTTTTGATTCTTTAACACCCCGTTAGCTACCCGAAACTCACTCGAGCCCTCGGGTCTCCAAACCAAAAATACACACGACTCCCAAAACATCCTACAGACTGATTCAAGCATTTAAATCATCGAAACATCATCAAAATCATCGAATTAAACCTCAAAACTCTTAGAATTTTCTTAAAACTTCATAAAGCTTAATTTTCCAATTTTAATCCAAAACACGTCATTTCAAGTCCGTTTTACACCAAACTTCACAGATAAGTCACATAACATATATTAAACCTGTTCCGGGCTCCGGAACCATAATACGGGTCCGGTAACACGGTTTTCACATCAAAGTTCATTTTCAAAAACCTTTATTATTTTTCAGAAAATAAGTTTCTTTAAAAATTCATTTCTCGGGCTTGGGACCTCGGAATTCGATTCTGCGCATACGCCCAAGTCCCATATTTTCCTACGGACCCTCCGGGACCGTCACATCACGGGTTCGAGTCCGTTTACCAAAATTGTTGACCAAAGTCAACTTTATTCATTTAATTATTCCAAAAATCCATTTTCATCAAATTTTCACATAGAAGCTTCCCGGCTACACACCCGGGATGCGCACGCATATCGAGGTGAGATTAACAGAGGCTTTCGGAGTCTCGGAACACAGATTTAGCTGAATTTACATAGGATGACCTTCTGGGTCATCACAATCTCCACCTCTAAAACAAACGTTCGTCCTCGAACAGACATATAAATGTACCTGAGTCTGAGAAAAGATGGGGATAACGACTCCTCATATCGTACTCGGACTCCCAAGTAGCTGCCTCGACAGACTGACCTCTCCACTGAACACGAACCGAAGGATAACTCTTCGACCTCAACTGGCGAACCTTCCTATCTAATATAGCTACCAGCTCCTCCTCATAAGTCAGATACTTGTCCAACTGGACACCGGTGAAGTCAAGAACATGAGATGGATCTGCAATATACCTTCGGAGCATAGATACGTGAAACACTGGATGTACGGCTGATAAATGCGGTGGCAAGGCAAGTCTGTAGGCCACCTCTCCTACCTTGTCCAAAAACTCAAATGGACCAATGTACCTAGGGCTCAACTTGCCCTTCTTTCCGAATCTCATCACGCCCTTCATAGGCGACACTCGAAGGAACACCTGGTCTTCTACTATGAAAGCCAAATCTCGAACTCTATGATCTGCATAACTCTTTTGCCTGAACTGAGCTGTACGAAGCCTATACTGAATAATCTTTGCCTTATCCAAGGCATCCTGGACTAACTCAGAACCCAATAATCTAGCCTCTCTGGGCTCGAACCATCCCACTGGAGACCGACATCGTCTACCATACAACGCCTCAAACAGAGCCATATGAATGATCGACTGATAACTGTTATTGTAGGCAAACTCTGCTAAAGGCAAGAACTGATCCCATGAACCACCAAAATCAATGACACAAGCTCGCAATATATCCTCCAAAATCTGAATAGTACGCTCGGACTGTCCGTCCGTCCGTCCGTCTGAGGATGAAATGCACTGCTCAACTCCATCTGTGTGCCCAACTCTCGCTGAAATACCCTCCAGAAATGGGAGGTAAACTGACTACCTCGGTCTGATATAATAGATAAGGGCACACCATGCAATCTGACAATCTCCCTCATGTAAATCCTTGCCAACTTCTCCGCTGAATACGACACTTATACTGGAATATAATGCGTTGATTTAGTCAGCCTATCCACGACAACCCATACTACATCAACCATCCTCTGAGTCCGTGGAAGCCCAACTTGTGACGACCCAACGGTCGTTTTGCGTATTACGACCCCGTTCCCTTAAATGAAACCTTCCACAGCGGCTACTCATGCTTTATGACTTGCGGGAGCGGGTGGTTCGGGATTTGGAAATGATTTGAGTGGTTTAGGAACACTTGGTTCCTTAAGGTTGGCCTATTTGGCCAAGTTTGACTTCGGTCAACATTTTGAGCAAACGACCTCGGAATCGAGTTCTGACAGCTCCAGTAGCTCTGTATGATGATTTCAAACTTGGGCATATGTTCGGCTCAGGTTTCTGACGACCCGGGAGCATTTTGGCACCCGAAATGGAAATCAAAATTTCCTTAAGTTTAGAATTTAGCTTGAAATGGGACTTTATGCTATCGAAGTCCGAACGGAATTCCGGAACCGAAAATAGTTCCGTATAGTCATTTATGACTTGTCTGCAAAATTTGAGGTCATTCCGAGTAGTATAGACCCGTTCGGTGCAATGAGATGAATTCTAGAAATTTCAAAGTTATTAAGTTATGATTTCAGGGGTTTTGGAGGGTGCTTTTGAGTTTTAGCGATGTCATGAGTGTTCCGTAGGCTCGAGAAAGTTCGTATAATGATTTGGGACCTATTGATATATTTTGACGAGGGCTCGGGTGGGCCCAGGAGCCTCTCGGACCCCGCACGAGGCCAAAAATCAGCAAAAACCATTGCTGGTGCAGCTACTTCTGGTGTGACCGCACCTACGGTCCAGTCTTTGCAGGTGCGACCCCCATCGCAGGCGCGACCCTTCTTCCGCAGGAGGGGGACCGCTGGTGCGGACTCGTTCTCCGCAGGTGCGATGCCCAGGGTCCCAGGCCCTTTTCCGCAGGGGCGATGATATGCTCGGTCCCAAGGTCGCAGGTGCGGAAATCACTGTTGCCAGCCCCTTTTAAATGTCCCAAAATACGGGGTTTCTTCATTTTTATCCACCATCAACCTCCATTAGAGAGCATCCAAGTTTGAGAAACACCTCCCACGACCACCCACTGTAGAGGTAAGTAATTCTCTTCTATTTTTCACTATTATGCATAGAATTCAACGGGTTTAATTCCTAAAGAATCAAAAATCATAAAATTTGGATAGGAATTCTAGGGCTTTGAATAAATTGGTGAATTATTCATTTGAGGCTATGAATCCTTGTATAAATCACATAACTTCGATCCTTAGACTTCGGGTAGGTGATTCCTTCAAGAATTTTCGAAATCCAAACGTGTGGGCCACGAGTCGAAATTCCGGAAATGGTCAAGAATGCTTAATTTTAGGATTTCTTGTTAATTCTTCTTCTTGGAACCTAAATTAATTCAATTATACCATGTTTGGTTAGTTTCGAGCCGTCGAGGGTGAATTTCGGAGATTCGGGCGTATCCTTGATCCGAGGGGTGATATCGTCACGAGGTGAGTCTCCTTTCCAAACTTGTTAGGGGGAAATGACCCCGTAGGCTCCTTGTTTGCTATGTACACATGTTGAGGGGGCCGCGTACGCACCAAGTGACGAGAGTCCGTACATGGCGACTATATTGCTATGTCGGGTAGCCTTAGGACCCACGAGCATGCCATTTCGTGTCTTATTTGAACCATTGTATGTATTATAAATTGTGTTTACTGTTGAAATGATACGGGAAAGGTAAAAATATGATGATGTAAATCCTAATTGGCTATCAGTGACATGATATTGACACAATCCTGTTGAGTTCACGGTCGAGTCGGTACCCGTAGGTACCTACATATGAATACTATTACTATCGAGTCAGAACACGAGTCACAGGCATGATGCACGATCATGGGAAGCTTATTACTATCGAGTCATCACACGAGTCGCATGCATGATGCGCGATCGTGGGGAGCTTATTACTATCGAGTTAGCACACGAGTCGCAGGCATGATGCGCGATCGTGGGGAGCTTTTACTATCGAGTCAGCACACGAGTCGCAGGTATCATTCGTGATCGTAGGGAGCTTATGACCTTAGTCCTTATGACCTACCATATGACTCCGTCCGGTTGTCTTGTCCGTGTCGGTATATGTACACTTGAGTCTGGATCACATATGACAGTATTGGCAAGGTATTGTTGGATAAGAGGAACTGGCACTTGGTGTTCTTACTTGTGTTACATTATGTGTTCATATACTTGCTATTTACTGTTTCGCATGCCTATTGCTTTAGCATTATCTTGTTCTATATTATGTTGCTTGACATTAGTGAGTATCTAGTCGACCTCTCGTCACTACTTCTTCGAGTTTAGACGGGATACTCA
>ML255217.1:0-10083 GCA_005239495.1 Nicotiana undulata
TGTCTCTGAATCAAATGCTAATATTAAATAAGGAAGGAAAATGGAGAAGTTGTGGACGCTGGATAGCTACCTTGAAATTCCGTGAAAATGCTGCTAACAAACTGCGTCAGCTACTGCTGCGAACTAGTACATGGATCTGTGCACAGAGGCACAGGGAGTCTTTATGAGTACGCCAACTCAGTAGTAATGAAAATAAATCACAGTTTGAGTAATATAAACACACAGAACATGTACACANAATTTCTCGTAACAATACTTTTCAGTATCAGCCCATCAGACATCCTCACAATCACTCTGCCTATCAGGCAACCTCACAATCACTTTGCCCATCAGGCAACCTCACAATCACTCTTCATAAACCCCGCGAGCATCACTCAATCGGTACCAACGCTAACTGGGGGTGTGTTACAGACTCCGGAGGGGCTCCTACAGCCCAAGCGCAATAATAAGCCACAACATGGCATAATTCACACACAATATAGGCCCGCAACCTCACTCATATCATATCGTCCTCACAATATAGGCCAACAGCCTCACTCAGTCATACACTCTCAATTTTCCCTTCAGGCCATAATATACCGGGTTCTCGACCCAAAAATATTATTTCATTTTCAAGAAGTAGTATCAAAATACTCTGAGTGTCAAAACAATTTCACAGAAAAGACTGAGTGAAAAATCATAACATATCAGTGAGGAAAATAGTAAAAATATCCCCCAAGGGGTAAACAAATCGGCACTAGGCCCCAAACATGGCTTACAGCCCAAAATATATCATAATGTATAAATACTAATTAAGCAAAGCCTTAAAAATCGATTTCGCAACTCAATAGTCGCCTAAATAGGAAACATGTTCCAAAGTTTCCACCTTTTTATTTCAAAATCTGTGAAATGGTGCATAGTCTGGGGTTTCATACCCTCAGGACAGGATTACTTACCTCAAACTAGCCCGAAAACTATTCCGCAATGCGCTTACCTCTCGAATCAACCTCCGAAGGCTCCAAATCTACCAAGTTTAGATTTTTATCATCAATATGTGCTTAAGGAACAATTTCCAATCGAAAGATATCAAATTTACTCAAAAATCCGAAACCGAGCAAAACCCGACCGCCGGGCCCGCGTCCCAAAACTCAGAAATTTTTACAGAAAAGTGTTCTTCTTCTTGTCACGAGTTTGTACATATAAAGAACACCGAAATCGGAGTCCGTTTGACCCCTCAAATCGACCCTTGAAGGTCTCATAATCTCATGCCCCAAAATCCTATTTTTCTACTGTTTTTCATGAATTAAAGGCTGGGGTTATGGTCTATAATCACCCATAATCGAGTTTTAATGACTAGAACACTTACCTCAATGAAGAACAAGGATTTCCCTCTTCAACATCGTCCCCAAGAGCTCTTCTCCGTACAACAATGGTGTAAAAGGGGGTTTAAGTCGCGGAGGGTTTAATTTAAATATGCCTAGTGATTAATGAACTGCGATCGCGGAAGTCCTCACGCGATCGCGAAGAACAAACCTCTCCAGCCCTCATTTTACTCATTGCGATCGCGGCATAAGCCACGCGATCGCGACTCAATAAGTCCTTAACTCACGCGATCGCAACCTCACTCACGCGATCGCACTGCTCCGTTTACCAAGCGTACGCGATCGCACTCCAATACACGCGATCGCACTCCAATACACGCGATCGCGATGCACAAACTCGCCTGAACCTCAGAGTACTCTACGCGATCGCGACCTTAGTCCCGCGATCGCGGTACCTTCGTTGCTCAACCTCTGCGATCGCGGATGCCTTTATGCGATCACAAAGAATAAAAATGCTGCCCCTCACGATTGAACTACGCGATCGCGACTCCCCTTACGCGATCGCAGAGAGCAAAAGCCTGCTGCACAAAAACCAGAAAACCAGCTCTTTCTTTAAGTCCAAAAATGCCCGTTAACCACCCGAAATCAATCCCGAGCCCCTCGGATCCCCAACCAAATATACCAACACATCCCATAACATCATTAACCCTTAGTCGCACTCTCGAAACACCAAAACTAACATCAAAACACCAAATTCACTTCGGATTCAAGCCTAAGAACTTTGAAATTTCTAAAATTCACCAATGATGCTGAAACTATCCAAATCAACTCCGTTTGACCTGAAATTTTGCAGACAAGTCAAAAATGACATTATGAACTTGTTCCAACTGTCGAAATTCCATTTTGACTCTGATAGCCTATTTTCCACTGCCGACCGGAATCGCCAAAACTAACTTTCACCAATTCAAGCCTAATTCTACACCGGACATCACAAAATTATTCTGAACACACTCCTAAGTCCCAAATCACCTAACGAAGCTATCCGAGCCATAAAATCCGCATTCTGAGGTCGTTTACCAATAAGTCAACTCTTAGTTGACTTTTCCCATTTTAAGGCTATTTTTAAAGGCTAATTGACTGAACTCTCACTACAACCATTCGATTTCAAGCCTATCAACTCTAATACATCAAATACAGTATAAACAATCTATAACAAGTCAATAACAATAATTATAATGCAGGTTTTTACGTAACGACAGACCAGGTCGTTACATTCTCCCCCTCTTAAACAAACGTTCGTCCTCGAACGAGTCTAGAAATATAACTGGAGTCTCAAACAAGTGAGGATATTTGCTCTGCATCTCCCGCTCGGTCTCCCAAGTAGCCTCTTCTACTGGCTGACCTCTCCACTGCACCTTCACTGATGCTATCTCCTTAGATCTCAGCTTTCTGACCTCACGAGCCAAAATTGCTACTGTCTCAACCTCGTATGACATATCACCCTCGAACTGAACTGTGCTGAAATCTAACACATGAGAAGGATCACCAACATATTTTCTGAGCATCGACACATGAAACACCGGATGAACACTCGATAAGCTGGGTGGCAAGGCAAGTCTATAAGCCACCTCTCCAACCTTCTGAAGCACCTCAAAAGGATCGATAATTTGTTATACACATTACAATACACAATACAAAGCAATATATTGTAATTTCTAGCTTTTATCATCTTGTTATTCAGTTCATACTTGAGGCATTTCTTGGTTCAAAGGTGATCGAACTCGAGGGCCAAGGTTGTTCAATTTGCGTGGTTTGCGTTTATTCTTTTATCGTCGATTTCAATATTAATTTGCTTTCTCAATTTGTATCAAGTTATATCATGTATCCTTAAAATCGCGTATAAATTTAATTGTTATCCCTTTTTAGAGTAAACAATTCAAACACCAAGTTCTATATAAATGGACACCAAAAGTGTCGTAATATAATTAGGATTCTTCATCCTTAATCAGAGTTCCTCAATGGACAACTTACAAATGATCGCTGCTTCGTGACATTTTGCCTTTAATTTGGGAGTCTTTATTTATTATCCTCATTCTTGTTTATAAAGGTGGAGTCAGGATTTAAAGTTTATAAGTTCTGAACTTATTGTTGAACCCATAGCTCGTTTTGTTACTGGATTCACGCTTATACAATTATACACATTTAATGAATATTCTCATTCAAATTCATGGTGTAAGTAAAAGTTGAACCCTTCAACATTACTGTCGCTCCACCCCTGCTTGTCCGACCTTGGTCCTTTTGGCAACATTGTCAACCTTATTCTCTACGAATGATATGCCCCTTTATAATTTTAAGAATAAGAAAATGACCTTTTTAGATCTATTATTTGTAAAAGACCTTATTTTTGAAAATGAGCAAAATAGTGCCAATGGACGAGTGGGGATTAGGACTTAAACAACAGAACGAACACAGAACTAAAACACATTTTTCAAGAAGGACAAACGTTAAAATGAAAGATCATTTTTCATAAGGTAGATTTCTTACTTAGGGGTCGTTTGGTCGTATCCATTAGAGAAAATAATGCATGCATTAGCTTTTAGTTTTAATAATCTCTTTGGTACACTTTTTCAACATATGCATTACTAATGCAAGTATTAGTTATGCAATATATTTGGTATTATCCTATGTATATGTATAGTAAACTATGGTATTAGCAATACCAAGACTATTAATACATGCATTAGCTTGGTTAAAGATAAAATTTTCCTTATAGTCCCTTAAAACTTAAGAATATGGATGATATTTTTGTAAACAACTAAATTTCTTTAAAATTATGAAATGCATTTTAATATTTAATACATCACACAAAAGAATGGGTAAGAAATCTATGTATAACTAATGCTTGCATTGCTAACCCATATATTACTAATCCAAGCATTACTAATACATCTTATTCAACATATTCTTATACACACTACCAAACGACTATAACGACCCGACTGTTATTTTGAGTGTTTGCACTTTGCTCGATAGTTAGAGGGAATGAGTAACTCCTTATGATGTATTGTGATTTATGCAAATCTTAGGTTTTGAGGTTTCAAGTTATTCGGAATCGGTTTGGAAGATTGAGTTTGTCATGGGAGCTTTAAGTGGAAAAAGTTGACCAAGTTTGACTTTTTGAGAATTTGACCCCAGATGTGAATTTTGATGGTTCCGTTAGCTCTGTGGGGTGATTTTAGACTCAGGAGTGCGTCCGTAATGTAATCTGGAGGTCCGTGGTAGAATTAGGCGAGAATTGGCGAAAGTTGGAAATTTGGCGATTTTGGTCGGCAGTGAAAAATTAGGTATCGGGGTCGGAATAAAATTCCTGAAGTTGGAGTAGGTTTCTAATGTCATTTTTGACGTGTGTGCAAAATTTGAGGTCATTCGTACGTGGTTTGGTAGGTTTCGACGTCGTTGGCGAATTTTGGAAGTTTAGAAGTTCTTAGGCTTGAATCCCAGGTTGATTTGGTGTTTTGATGTTGTTTTGGGTGTTCCGAAGGTTCGACTAAGTTTGTGTATTGGTATATGACTTGTTGGTATTATTGATTGTGATCCCGAGGGCTCCGGGTGTGTTTGGGGTGATTAACGGATTGGATTTTAGAAGAGTGAAATGCTGTTTTTCTGGTGTTTGAAGTTCTGGTGTTTTTCCGCACTTGCGGATGGGGAGCCGCATGTGCGATGGTCGCAGGTGTGGGAGGATGATCGCATATGCGGAAATGGCCAACTGGAGCTTGAGCGCAGGTGCAGAGGTATTGTCGCACCTGCGAGCCCGCATGTGCGGAAATAGGCTGATAAGTGGAAGTCGCATGTGCGCCCTTTGGACCGTAGATGTGGAAGAACAGGTGCGGGACTTCTGGGAAGAAAGTATAAAAGCCATACTTCGCGAACTTTAGCCCATTCTTCACCATTGTTGGCCGGGTTTTGAGCTTTGGGCAGTGATTTTCAAGAGAGAATCGAGAGATATCAGTGAGGTAAGTTACTTGGGCTCTATTACGTGTGTTTATGATGATTTTGCATTGTTTAGTCATGAAATTAGTAGGAATTTAGGGTGAAGTTGAAGGTTTTAGGTATTGAGTTTTGGAGAGTTTGAGGTGAGGATTTGAGGGACCAAACAGAGTCGGATTTGGATGAATTTGATATGGTTAGACTCGGGAGTGAACGAGCTTTCTAGTTTTGCAATTTTTGCCGGGTTTTGAGACGTGGGCCCAGGGACCGAGTTTTAGCCAATTTCGGGTTTTTGGCCTATTTTGTAGTTTTTTCTTGTGGAATTCTTTTCTTTAGCTTATGTTGATAGTATTGTTCTGGTTGTGGTTAGATTCGTAGCTTTTGGAGGCTGAGTCGAGGGGCAAGAGCAACCCGGAGTTGGATTTCTACGTTGTTAAGGTAAGTAACTCTTCTAAGCTTAGTGTTGAGGGTATGAAACCCCGAACTACGTGTTATGTGATTGGTATTGACGTGACGGGCGTGTGGGCGTACACCCTGTGAAATGGGACCCTATGGTTCCCATGGCCCAGTATCGTGGCCCTATTTTGTCGATATATGTGTTTTTACCGTGTGATAAAGTAATTGAGCTGTCTATCGTGCTAGATATAATGTTTATACTTTATGCCGATACTGTTGAGACCCATAGTGGTCGTTTCTTATTGTTATTTCAAAGACTTCATTGACATCTTGTACTCAGTCATGTTCATGCATTCATATCATATCTCAATCTCAGTTGTTAATTGTTGATACATCATATTATCGTTGTCGGGCTAGTTTTCATGACACTATGAGCCCATGAGTGAGACTGGAGAGATTGATGACTAAGTAGGGCCTAGGGCCTGGTTGTGAGGTATTGATATTATAGTACGTGAGTTGTCCGTGCAACACGTGAGTTGTCCGTGCGGATCCATGTATTGATATTATAGCACGTGAGTATCCGTGCATCACATGAGTTGTCCGTGCGGATCCAGATATTGATATTACAGCACGTGAGTTGTCCGTGCAGCACGTGAGATGTCCATGCTTAGCGCTTGGGCTGTAGGAGCCCCTCCGGAGTCTGAACACCCCCAGTGAGCGCAGTCGACTATAAACGAGTGTGGATCGAGATACATGTCAATTGCATACACACATGACATACAAGCATAGAGATGCATTTTTCCTCATGTTATACGGTATCACGTCATCCGTGGCATATTATACGCATTGATATGTGGGCTCAGAGAGGCGTTTTTATACTTGTTATTTGAAAAGAAAACGGAACATCTTACTTATTGCTGGAAAAGATTTATGGAAAAATCTTAGTTTTTTCGAACTTATCTGTATTTCGGCATTTTGGCTAAAGATTTGAGTTCTCACTAAAATATTTGAAAATCATGTCTATTTTCTGGAACTGTGAGCGAGTTGAGCATGTTACTTCTGAGATACTCTTTTTGATACTTGTATTACGCTGTTGCGAGCTGTTGTTGAATACTGGTATTGGACCCGACCTAGTGTTAGCTCGTCACTGCTTTCAACCTAAGGTTAGGTTATTTACTTACTCAGTACATGGAGTCGGTTGTACTGATACTACACTTCTACACATTGAGTGCAGATGTCGGTTGTTGTTGTTGTTGATGTGCTTGATGATTGCGGGACTTGAAGATGTACCAGCATCCCTGTTGTAGCTGCCGACTTTGTTCGGGGTAGCCTTAGCGTATCAAAAACTTTGTTTATGTACTTTTCAAACAGACTATGTATTTATTTCATTGTTGCTTTGTAAACTCTATTCGTAGAAACTCATGATATGTATTACTAGTCCTTTGTGAAATGTAATGGATTTAGATAATTTATATTGTTTAATTGACTTATTAACATTATTGAAACTGAATAGTTATTAGTTGGCTTACCTAGAGGGTTGGGTCAGATGTCATCACGATTAGCGGATTTTGGATCGTGCCAACGACCCCAGTGAAGAACCAAAAGAGAAAAGGTGAGATCATATAAGAAAGATCCTACAGTATTTTCCATGATTATATATGTAACGTAAAAGTCCCAATCCAATTAATTAACTACCTTTTTTTTTTCAAATTGCAGAGGCGGAGAAAAATATTTAAAGTGGTTATAAAAAGACGGACAATATTGAAATCCTTGATCCGTCGAAGACAATTATCGTAATCTATGTTAGAAATACGTATTTGTAAAACAATTCTGGAAATAATAAAATAAATAAACAGAAATGTAAACGCAATGGAAAGTTAATCCGAGCCCACTGAATTCACAGTGTTTCCTTAAGGAATTTAATCCCCTCCTAGTACCCAAGGTTATGGATTATTTCCTCCCAGGATAGAACGAATTTCACACTGGTGTAGTGGTACTTCAAACCCCAGTGTTTCAGCGAACTCAAAGTTCGGTAGCAAATCACACTTACTTGCTTTCTTTGAAGATGAAAGTATGCAGAAAGAAGGAGGAGAACTCAGAAATTAGTATGTAAAATCTGAGAGAATGGACTTGTATTTATAGCCAAAGTTGGGCTGAAATCTGAAGAGGTGCAACTCTCCATAATGGCTGTTTTTGCAAAAACGCCCATAAAGTAAATGCCATGACATAATTGGCTATTTACTCAATAATAAAGAGGGAAAATTGAAGGGTAGTTAATTTTCTGTTACAAAACAGAAAACTAAATTCTGGATAATAACTGAAATGGATTTAATATTAATATTTATTTTAATATTAATATTTTGTTATTAAAACAAATATTTAATAACATTTCTGTTAATATTTACTATTAACAAATAAATTTGGTCCAAAAAATAATCTCTCGATCGATCATTTGACCAAATCCAAATCCGAATCCGAAGCCGAATCCGAGGCCGAGCCGAGCGAGCGACGACGAAGACGGCGCGAGGCTTGCTTTCTTCTGAACTCTTTATTAGCTAGAAGAAGAGTAATTTCTTATATACCCATCAAAAGTCTTTTCCTTTTCCTATGTGGGACAATTAAGGAGGAAAACTCAAATATTACTCAAATATTTTATTTTCCCCTCCATTTCCCATTCACTCATTTTAAGCATTAATATATCATTAAATACTTAAAATCCCAACAATCTAGCCCAAATAAGAATCGAAATCCTAAATCTGATCCACAAGTCCCAACCACTTGAGGTTTTAAAAAAAAACTTGCTTGGTCATGTCAAGAAAGTTTGATGATCAAGTGAATAAAAAAGAAAGGTAAAGTAAAGTAATCAGTTGTACATAAAAATATCTTCGTCAAAAGGCACAAGTTGCAACATTCCTATTTCCTAGTCGTGGCAAATTCTAGTGAAGGTTGACTCCTGTCTCGTCCCATCCTTTTGACAAGAATAATGTCTCTCAAAACAAAATTTAGGCCAGTTTAGCAAATAATTAAGTCTAATAGTGTTCCACCGGATAAGTCAATTTGGAATTTAATTTTAATGTGTTCAAAATTTACGATTTTTTGTAATATCAAGTTCAAAACGTAAAACCATATTATACACACATGTTATAAATTAAAAAAATATAAATTCAATTAACCTAAACTTAGAATTGTAGATCGGCCCTCCTCGATAGTACTTTGGTACAAGCATTTGTTGGGCTCATGCCCATGTTGTCCAGCCAAAAGGCCCAATGACCTAATCCTATTCTCTTTTGGTTCCATTCCTATTTGGAATTGGATTCGGTCTTTATTCCTATTTAGAGTTGGTTTTGCTTTAAGAAAAGCACCACTCATTATCTATAAATAGGACAACTTTGGAGAATTATTCCATGCTCATTGATACAAGTCTTTGAAAGACTGGTCATTTATATGTGACGCAGGGTTCTATTCTTAATGACTCCATAAATCTGGTGGAAAGTGACACTTTACCAGAATTGTGGCACAAAAGATTGAGTCATATGAGCGAGAGGGGGATTACGTGTTTGGCTAAGAAAAGTTTGCTTTCTGGAGTGAAACAAGCAAAGCTGAAAAGGTGTATCCAATGTGTAGCTGGAAAATAGAAAAGGGTTTCGTTTCATAGCCATCCTCCTTCAAGAAAGCCCGATTGATTGGAGCTAGTACACTCTGATTTGTGTGGTCCTTTTAAAGTAAAGTCAAAAAGTGGTGCACTTTACTTTGTGGCCTTCATTGATGATCATTCGCGTAAGCTCTGGGTGTATCCTTTGAAATCTAAAGATCAAGCACTTGGCGTGTTTAAAGAATTTCAGGCCTTAGCTGAGAGACAGACGGGAAGAAATTAAAATGTATTCGCACTGACAATGGTGGTGAATATTGTGGTCCCTTTGATAACTATTGCAAGGAACAAGGAATTCGTCATTAGAAAACTCCGCCCAAGACGCCTCAATTGAATGGTTTGGCAGAGAGAATGAATAGAACTCTAGTTGAGAGAGTTAGATGCTTGCTTTCAGAGGCTAAACTTCCAAATACATTTTGGGCAGAAGCACTTAACACTGTTGCCTATGTTATCAATTTGTCTCCTGCTGTTGCTTTGGATGGTGATGTCCCAGACAGAGTTTGGTTTGCCAAACATGTTTCTTATGATCACCTGAGAGTTTTTGGTTGTTAAGCTTGTGTGCATGTTCCTAAAGATGAGAGATCGAAACTGGATGTCAAAACTAAGCAGTGCATCTTTATCGGTTATGGTCAAGATGAGTTTGGATATCGTTTTTACGATCCAGTTGACAAGAAACTTATTAGAAGTCGAGATGCAATATTCTTTGAAGACCAGACTATTGAAGATATTGACAAAGCTGAGAAGATAGAT
>ML255220.1:0-17233 GCA_005239495.1 Nicotiana undulata
TAAATATATTTTCAGTTTTACTTTTTTCATCTTTCGGTTTATAGGTTCAAAATTTTACAAGTTTCAAATATATGAGTTCGGAGGTTTATGTGAAGTAATGAATGGATAATATGATTACTCATTTTATCCGCGGGTTAAATCAGTTTATTACTCGTGTTGAATACGGGTTGGGTCGGATAATTTACCCGTTTTTTTCATTACCCGTTTCGACCCGAACCATATCCGACCCGACCCGCCCATTTACCACTCATGTCACCACTATCAAACAATTTGGATTTTTTTATGTGAATAAAGTTTTATATTAGTAGTTAAAAAAAATAAAATTATTTATAAAGTGTAAGAATACTCTTCAATAAATCTTTGCGAGCTTGATCCAATCATCCAACACAAACAATATCACACTACAGTGTTGGATTTGGGATATTAAGTAGGCGTTTGGCTATGTATTCCACATTTTTGTTTGGAATTTGGAATTTTAATTGAAGATAGAAGTTTGTGTTTGGTTATAATATTTGTAACATATTTGGATGCCTTTTTTTTTAAAACCATGAAACATGATTTATACCCCACAACTTGTAAAAGATATCAAAACTACCCAAATTTGATTATCCTACTTGAAATAAACAATCAAAATGCTATTGTTCAACATAGAAGATGCAAAATTAATATCACATTTTCTAATTCTACTGATACACAGAGAAGGAATTTAAGCCAAAAATAACATAAATATGAACAAGTTCTTCTTTAATATTGGGGTATATCAAGAATTCAATAAAACCTACCTATTTTAAAAGATAAAATGAAAATAAAAGATGAATTAATTGGCTGCTTGCATCACCAAGAATTTTAAAAGCTCTGCGCGTTTTGTGTTTCTGTGCGTAGTTGTAGGTTAATAGTTGCTCGGGTCATTGTATAAATTTTAAACGTATAGGGTAAATTTATAAAATAAAAAACTAGTGAAAAATGTTTTCAATTGAAAAACTAGTAAGAACAAGTTTTTCAAATTTGAAAATGCATTTTCAAGTGAATTTGGAAAAAAAAGTGTTTGAATTTGATAACCAAACATTATTTTCATTTATTTTTTTTTGAAAAAAAAGCAAAATTTTCTTATGTCCAAACGGGCTCTAAGTTAATCGGTTCTAAACGTAAAAATAGCACGGGCTAGAAGGTTTCGGACTGGTAATTGAAAAATAGTCAGCATTTATTATTGAAAAATAGCCGCTATTTTGCTGTCACACGGAAAATTCCAGCATAATATACAAGAGATTGGTGCACTTGTGTATGAACATCCAGCATATTATGCTGGAACTCCAACACGCGGAAAGTTCCAGCATAATATACTGGAGAGTGGAGCACCTGTATATGAACTTCCAGCATATTATGTTGGACCGGTATATTATACATACTGGAGTTCCAGTATAATATACTTGAGCTCCAGTATAATATACTGGTGTTCCAATATATTATACTGGAATTCCAATATATTATGCTGGAATATTTTTTCAATTTTGAACAGTATTCTTTCGGATTTATCTTTACATAAAAAATGACTAAATTTCAATTACTTTTGAAATTGTAACTATTTTTCAATGACCACTTATAAATTTGACTATTTTGAGATATCTCCCCTTCTAAACTCATAGTCGTTTTTGCTTTTACAAGGTCAAGTCAAATTTAGCTTTTACAGGGTCAAGGCAGAAATTAGCTTATTTTTATACACTAACAAATGAAATTAAGAAGCTAAAAATAAGACAGATACTTTAGCTACAACAACTAATTAAATTATACGGATACCATAACATTCATTCACTATATATATATATATAAAGAGCAAGATGAGTAGCACCTGGTCAGATTTCTCCTTTTGAGATTGCTAACATCATTCTACAGGCATCTTCAACCCTTCCCCATTTTTTTACAATGGAAGCATTTTTGTCATAATGGAGCTCCAATGGTCTCCCATTTTTGCCTCCAAAATAGAGAATGAATAGTGTTACTCCAAGTATGAAAGACACTATTCATCTCCTCCATTACTATTGATGCTTATTTTATTATTATTATTATTATTATTATTATTATTATTATTATTATTATTTAACTATTTTACTTTATCTTTTTATATATACCTAATCATATTTATATAATATTTTTATAATATTAAATTTACATCTTAACTTTTGCGTATAATTTTGATAAATTAATTTTCGTCCATTTATTATTTTTATATAAAATTGTAAGTTAAGTTTATTATAAGTTATAATTGTATACAAACAATATATAATCATCTCAAAAAATGAACGGTGCAAATATAAAATATTAGATGTTGCTAAAATTAAAAATACATTAAATGAAAATAGATCATTTATGAGAACATACTAGAGGTGGAAGTTGAATATTTATGTAATATTAATATGAATTTTACCATAATGTAATATGTATTTAATTATTTTGTATCTCAATGATTTCACTTCTATTTGAATTATCCATTAATATATATAATCTATAATATTTGCTTAAAAATTATATTATTTAAAAATTTATGGTATAAATAATTTTATATTAAATTATATGTGATGAATATGTAAAAAAGAAAAAAGATAGATTTTTTAAAATAGAAATAAGAAAATAAAATTTAAATAAAAGCTATTAATATAATATTAAAGAGAGAAAAGAATATTAAAAAAATATTTTTTTTTGGAGTAATGATTGGAGTGACTTTACTCCAGTTTGGAGTTTACTGCATTTTAGAGGAGAACATGGAGGCAAGGGTTGGAGATGGCCTAAGTCAGCTTAAATTTTTGAAGAAATGGGAAAAAAAGGAAGGGTGGTTGACACCTACCTCATCTCGTTTTGCCTTCGGAAAAATTACAGAAACCAAGTTTCATTACGCAAACTTTGTTGCTTTCGTACTTTTTAACAAAACTATGTGTAATCTGCAAATAGACGTATTTCTCCCTCTAGATGTTAAAGTTAAATACTTTTTTTGGTGCGAAAGATAATACTTTACTTTTTACCTTTTTATCATCAAATCTATGCATCATAGATTCTTTGGTTGGTCGCATAAATGAAAATGATCTCACAATAATTATGCATACATAGTACTATAATATCCAGGTGGCTGCTTAAGGGAAAAAAATAACTCAGTCAATGTTTGGTTAGAGATATTAAACTCTGTATAACTTATGCGATATTTGACTGGCGGTATTAAGGGCATCTCTAACCTTTACCCCCATTTTGGTCTCCAATAAATGTACGAAAATTAATTTATCAAAATTATAAAAATATTGCATAAAAAAATAATTAGGTATATGTGAAAAGATAAACTAAAAGAGTTCTATAATAATAAAATATGCATGGTACCCCATATTTGAGGGAACACTATTCACCCCCATTTTGGGGGCAAAAATGGGGAAGGATTGGAGCTTTATTTTGGCAAAAATTGCCCCCATTACGGGGAAATGGGGAGGGTTGGAGATGGCCTAAATCTCGAATAGCTAATACGCACATATGTATAGGAATAGACCAAGAAGCTCAGGAACCAAAACAGACTCTTAGTCTCCAAATCGTTCAAAGAGTAGCAGCAGACTCTGATAACTTCTTGGATAGATCAAGACGATCAGGAAAAAGGACAAATGACAAATAACCACAAAAAGGAAAGTGAAGTTTATTTAGTAATTTCAAGAAATGAGACTATTAATTCAATAAAAGATCGTTCAGTGAAAAAACATCATCTTTCATTTACACATACAACATCACCTGACAGTTTAGGAACTGACTAGCCTGAGTTCAAGAGAGTTCCTTGGTTTCAAGGGCTGCAATTTCTTTGACTACCTGCGTTTTGTCAGCCTCAAACTGCTCGTCCTCTGCAGGTAAAGTAAGGAAAATTGTGAGGCATTCTTTCACAAGATACAGCTCTGTATTCATTTTTATTGTGCATGTACTTATTCTTAATCAATACTTACTGTGTACCTACCTTTATCAGTCTTAAAATCGGCAAAGAGGCGCAGGAGCTTGCTTCTGTTAGCAACAAGGATGCTAACAATATCTGGAGGCTTGTTCTGGTTTGCTGCAAATAACTGCAGAACTTGAAAGTCAGAGACAAAGCCGCTGCTAATGAAACAGTCAGCAGACATGGTAAAAAATGAAAAAAAATCAATAGAGTACCTTGAAAACATGGAATGCTTCTATCTGGATACTCTTGCTTGACTCCTGTAAAAGGAGTAATTCAGCAATCAACAAAGCTTAACAGCAATTCAAGCAGATAATTTGATAAGGTCATCAGCTAAAGTGATGGGGAAAGGAGCCGCACAACTTTCTCTATCCTCGTAAAAGTTACCACTCTGCCCCAGCAAATCTTTATGTATGTTTTAAAAGGTCAACTAGTAATCACTCCAAAACCACACGTTCACTCAAACAATTCATTGTGCCACACTGGTAGTCGTGGTTCCTGTTTAGGGTGGCAAATTGATACTGTACACGTGAGTGAGTGATAAATTCAACTTCAAGTCTAGTTGTGCTAAGCAGAAAGTGGTCCGTCTAATTTTACTCATTTCACAAGTTAACAATTTGTTTATTGGGTTGAGATGGACTTATCGCACACAAAAAAAGGAACTGGTTCGGTGAAGCAGAATATCAACTGCCAAACTCCAATACAAGATTTACTCGTCTAGACCGTTGCTTTCTTAACTAATTAGTCTTTTACAGTTTCCCACATTCTATGATAGGTTTTCTGGTTGAGAGGTCAATAAAGCTGGAATACCATAGGAGACCAAGACTCAAATCCTAGTAACAGCAAAAAACTAGGTGATTCTTCTCATCTGTCTAATAGCCTATTTGGCCAAGCTTCTCCAAGTTGAAAAGCACTTTTCTTTAAAAAAAATGTTTTTTTTTTTCAAAGTTGAAGTGTTTGGCCAAGCTTTTAGAAGGAAAAAAAAATGCTTTTGAGGAGAAGCAGAATTAGTTAGCACTTTTGAGAAAAGTACACTTAGAAGCACTTTTTAAAAGCTTGGCCAAACACAAATTGATGTATAGAAGTGCTTCTTAAACTAATTAGCCAAACACAAACTGCTTTTTACCAAAAGTATTTTTGAAAAAAGCACTTCTCAAAATAAGCTGATTTTTTCAGCTTGGCTGAACAGGCTATAAACATTGTGGGCAGAGTTACCACGAAACCTCTTTTGGAGGTAACAAGAGACCGGTGGATTAGTCAAGGTGCTCCAACCTTACACTGACACCAAATGATAGGCTTTTAATTTATAATGGTGTTTTTTTATATTTAATTAATTTTTTTTGGGTTTTTTATTTTTAAAATATAAGGGGTTCATATAGCCGACCATAACTAGTCAGCGATTGCAGTAGAGTTGTAATTTATTCAAAAATTACAAAGGCACTTCTAGGCTAGTTATCACTAGTGGACCAACCCAAAGTTGACCCCTAGTATGCGTGGAATGTCACTGTATACCGTTCTTGTACTGTATTAGCTCAATGTTACCTGTCCAAATTACCTGCCCAATTGGCACCCATTAACTCTAGTCTTGTCTAACAATGAACTTGAATTGCAGCAAGGGTTTCATGATCAATATTATAAAGCCCCCAGTCCCCCACCACCCACAACATCGGAAGAGAATATAATTAAATGCACCAAAAGAAACTTCAAGAGAATACAAGATTAAAGAAGAGAGTAGAATGACAGTCAGGAAGATAGGGCTGAAATAAGAATGATACAACCAAATATAGCTTAATACCCTGAGAAGATTCATAAGGATCCTTAAGTTGTCTCTTGAACTAACATAATGCGTCATTACTGCAGAATTTGAGCGGTCAAGCAGGATATCTCCCAACAGCTGCAACAGTAAAACAAAGATCTTTAAATATAATAAGAAAACAACCAAAAGGAGATCTTCGTCAGGCTACAAGTCACAACTGCCTGAACATAAATTGGAAAGTCACTGTCTGAAGGAAATGAAGAAAGACTTGAGAATTATAATGAATTTCCAGCAGAAAATAAATGACATGAGCTTGAATATATGATAAAAAGCCGACTGCTGGAAATTTCCCTTCAAAGTCGTAAGGTTCTGTTTCCCGTCAATCAACAGAATGAATCTCATCCATTCTAATGAAACAATAAACTGGTTAATTCTGAATACACGAATTTCATTCAATTATTTCTATAATCCAAGCCCCTTAATTTCCTCCTCTCCCCATCTTTCATCATGAAAGAGGATTCCTGCTACCCCCAGCCCAAAAGGTACATATAACGGTATGTCCAAAAGGAATTATGACGTTAACTGCGAAAAAATAGCCCTGAGTAAAGGAAGACGCAAGAACAATTCTTTTAAAGAAATGAGGATCAGCATATAAGAGATCGAGAAAAATTATTATCTATGTAATATGAGGAGGGCTTGAGGTATAAAATGTACATCAAACATATATGACCTACCATGTACTCGATTCCACTGAGATACTTTGCAAAAGACGTGAGAAATTTTCCGAAGGAACTGAATTTTTTCCAGAAATACATTATACAGCAGAAGTTGTCCGTAAGAAGAGGGAAGGCTTCCCTTACCTTGATAGCTTGCCTTCTGGTGATGTAATTACTGGACTCGAGCAGTTTTGAGTTATACTCGGCAAAGAACTGAAAGCAAAACCAGCAGAGAATAAGTTCACCATAATTCGTTTATTCGAAGCAAGAGTAAGTGATGAGAAAATCCAACAAGTATACTGGAAGAAACTATTAGAAGTAAAAACAAATATCATCCAGATATATTTTGACCACATTTATGTATCAATCACTAAGCCCAAGTAGTGCAAATCAAAACACTGACAGTTGGCATAGCTGGCACCAAAATCCTCCTTAACCCTATCCAGATAATTACAGTTGATCCATCCCTCCCCTCAAGTACATAAACCTGGATGAAAGAAAAAGGGCAGCAACAAGAACAAACTCTGAGGTTCTTAACACAACTTCTCTTTCCGTTAACATGTCACAATTATGATGGAAGGGGGTCTCAAGAGGCACCATCGGGTGAAAGCAAAAGTTTCTAAGATAATAAAGTAAAGCCTGATTGTCATGAAGTCCAAAGAAATAAAGGTTAAAAGGGCATAAACTGAGTGCTCCATCAATACTAGGAGAATCATTTCATGGTAACAAAGAACATAGTAGAACCAACAACGGAAGGTGTTGAAGTATCTTGAGAGCAGAGTTGCAAAAATCAAATCTGCAAGAAGCAACAAGTTCCCATAGAAAAACTTCTAAATATAGTTCACACATCAAGTTTGCATGTGTACAACTAACATACAAGCAGCAACAAGTTCACAGAAAACTCCTGATAACTATGGTTCAAACAATTTACTTCAATGTCTACAATAATGAGTAATTAGGCAGATATATTAAATATATTACCCAGTCATAATTCTTCGAAAGAAACTCAGCTACTGTTGATTTGTGCCTCGTCAAGAGTTCCTGCCACGGAAGTTGCAACTGAATCAGGATAATGCCACAGTAGGCATGACAAGCAACTCTAAGGAAAGAGCAGAAGCTTCTGTTTCAGAGCCATAATAAATATGCCGGAACCACAATAAGCTTTGGAGAATGATCATAGCACCACCAATCCGCTGAATTGCACTAGGAATTAATACAGCAAGTTCTTACGGAGCCCAATCATTTGATTTGATAAGCAAGCTAACCACACCATGGACAGCCAAGGCTGTCATGTGGAGTAGCAGATTAGCTTCTTTTTCGTTGTTATGTTAAGAGGTTTGCTTGTGCAATAGGGAAAAACACTGATGGCATATTTGCTTAAGTAGCTATTGAGATGACAATAGAATATTTTCGGGGAACAAAGATTATCTATCAGACATTCATTCCATTAACATAATTAGAAGCACCCAACCTTGAAAGTTGCAGCGGCATCAGCAGCAATGTCGAAATTTGGCAGCTGGATATAATCAAAAAACTTCTTCATGTGCTCTGATTCCAAGACGTACCTAACAACAGAAGCACATATATATGTTGTCAAAAAACAGATCCAGCAGTATCAGCATTTCACAATCAGAAATAGATAGCAAAAAGAAAGCTAATTAAGTAGCTCACTTGTAGATCAGATAAATGAAGCTTCTATTGCCAGTCGATTCAAAGGATATACAAATATTTGACAAGAGTCAAAAGCAAAATGCTCACCCCCCCCCCCCCCCCCCCCCCCCCCCACACACACACACTAATATAAGTGAAAAAGTAAACGAAAAGGAAGAAAAAGAAACATCAGATAAGTTCATGTGCCTCACCTTGCAACACTCTGGTGTCGAATGCATTCTCTCAGCATTGTACCATAATGCAAAGCCATATCTGTGTTTTCATACCTAAATGACATTCAAAAAGAATTATTGGAAATCCATATACCAATAGCAAAGAGATTAACAAAATGGTCTAAAAAATAGTCTTTTTGTTCCCCGGAAATGGATTTCCTAGAAGAAGCTATCCCACCAAGGCTTGTAAAAATGACACAGAAAAACTACCTCAGTCCCATTTTTAGGTGAAAAAACTTGACTAGACACGTGAATCAAGAAAGTTGTTTTGATTACAAGTTTACAACAACAACAACACCTCAGACCCCAAGCAGTTGAGGCTAGCTATATGAATCCTTAGCGACCATGTAGCTCCATTAAGCTCATCTCCGGCGATATTATACATTGAATCCTATATACCATTGTTCATCTTATAACTATTCTATATAACATATCTTTCACTTTGGTAAGCCTCCATCTCTTACATAGCACCCTGGTAGCACATCTCCATTTCAGCCATCCAGTTTTGATTCTATGTATAACATATTCATTTATCGTACCGTTCTCCTAGAATATTGAGCCTAAATATCTGAATGGTTTGTGTTTACACACCACAATCCCGTCCTGATATCACTTTAACTTCACTCTTCTTATGCTGACTAACTTGCAGTTCATATATTTAGTCTTACTTCAGTCCCTTGTTGGTTTGGCCAATAAGTATAATATCCTCAGCAAAAAGCATAAATCGTGGACCTCGTATTGTATTTTATTAGTTAGATCATCCATAACTAAGGTAAACAAGTATGGGCCCAATGCCTATTCTTAATATAAATCACAGTTACAGGAAACTCCTTTGTATCTCCTACACTAGTGACAGCTCTTTTATGCATATCTTTTGTGGCATCTATATATTTAGTATGAAATACTTTCTTCTCCGACCAAAGGACTGATTTGGTACGCTATCTTATGCTTTCTCAAATGAGTTGCTATGTTGGCATGTAATAATTGAGAATATAGAATAAACTATTCAAATTAAATGCAACAGCGTATGCAAAGTTGGTTTATATAAAAAAAATATCAGATTTGTAGTTAAATTTATCAGCTCTTGAAATTGGTCTCTTAGTAACTTGTCAATACTTCGAGATGGCCCAAAGTATTTCAGGAGAAATGGAGTAAACAATTAAACATACAGTTCATACAAAGTTTAATGACAAAATATATGTCTAATAAGAACATGCAAGAAGAACAAGTGTGCCCATGGATAGGGATCAGCAATGTGCATTAGAAGAGAAAAGCCCAAAAACAATTTTAAACCTCATAAACATGAAGCAATTCGATAATGCAATACGACAAATGATAATAACATGTCACCACATTTGCAAACCTCTGTTTTCCACTACTTACCCTGATACTAATATATCCATCAGATCAATGTTTGCTTCCAAGTAATCACAAGCAATCAACCGTGATTGAACCTGCTGTCTCTGCAGATTTGCAACTACTTGAGTAGCATCTTTACGAGCCTGAAAAAAATAAATCTCCTTGTAACAGGAAGACAAGATGATGGAAGGCAAGATCTTACAACGTAATAGGGATAATAAACATCAAAACCCAACACCAAATTATCAAATCACACCCAGTGAAACCGCAGAGAAGACACCAGAGAACCACCAGTTGATACAATTCAAAGAAATGGTAAGTATTACCTCTAAATTCAATTTCGGAACACAATTAATCAGCAGCCGTAGTGTGTTTTCTCTAAAGAATTCTTGAGTCAGCTGAGAACAAGCCTCAGAGACAGGTTCTGATTGACCATTCCCATAGAGAATAGACTTTAAGTCCCGAATTGACTTGCCTAACTCCATCATCTGCATATTTGGACAAGGAAAGAAGTAGCCAAGTCAAATTTACAGCCAATTGGTGTATGTATAATCAATCAGAAACCGTATTAAACATGGCCATTCCTTACTCTTCTAATGAAATTCATATTAATGACATTGTTACTGGTGATATGAGTAAAAGATGAGCTCAATGTAGTACTCCAAAAGCTAAAGCTAGAACCAAGCCAAAGGATGACACAAATTTGTAAATGGTTAAGTTCCATGCAGTGATGGCGTAAAAATATTTACACAATCAGGTTATTTAAAGGCAATTGCGTAACTCTGCTTAATAGCATGATTGGTAATCTTTAATATTAAATGGTAAGCAACATATTACAACAGGTAAATTGCACTATGGTGTAAAAAATCATTACAATTAGCAAGTAGACTAAGTAACTTCTATCCACCAGTTTCATTACATTTAACCAACAAGAAAAAAGCGGGATTAAGGCATAGTTAGATTGATACATTGAATTTCTAAAACATTATGTATCCAAGGAAAATCAAGTAACAACTGAACTTAATTAAAAGGAAAATTATCCAGATCTAAAATTGAGCTAACTAAACGACATTGAATTCTAACCTTTTCCTCTCTCTTGCTCTCGCGAGTATCAGAATTACGGTGTGCGTACATAAGGAGATCACGTGTTTGGCGAACAAGTTCAACAGGAGTTTTAGGCTTTGATTTGAATAAACCTTTCATTTTCGCCTGCGGCTTGTTGTCTCCGGCTCCGATGCTATTCGCCGGTAAATACAAAGGTGGTGTAGCTGCCGGATACCAGAGCCTGTGGACCACGATTGGTTCCGTGGCTCTGTGCACCGCAGCTCCTGTACCGCGTGTCCAGCAGATTCCTATTTTCAGTTGAATTGTTGAGGGGCCCACCACCCTGAAATTATCACGGATCTAACATTTTTTTGAGCAAGTGGGAGTACAGTGTGAATTTAATATTTATATTATGAAATATATAAATATGGATGTCCACTAATCAAATATAACTCTCACTATTTTTTTTTATTATCCCCACTAATCAATAGTTTATACCATATTTATGACATCCCTTTGTATTACCTATATCATCCTATAAATAGAGGGCTTGAGCATAAAATGGTAAACACTTTAAAGAAATAAGAAGCTCTCATCTCTTGCTCTCTACATTCTTGTCTATTTTCTTATTTTATATTATTACTTTGAGCTAAGTTTCTTAATACGTAATCAGCACGAGAGCTCTAGTTTTTGTTTTTATCATCATCTCCGAAAAGAGACAATAACCTATTTCATGGTAGACTACGAAAAGCTAGCAGTCTTGAATCAATTTGGTTGAGCTTGTGAAAATCTGGGTATTTCGTTGCCATATCAATGTTGTGTTTGCTTCTATTATACAGGGAGTATCATTTTTCAGTTGCCATGAATTCTACAATTAACTTACGTTAATATTTAAGACTTGGTTTAATTTGTGTTACTTAACAATTTAGTTTCATTTGTGCAGATGTATACATATGGAGTACCTGCTTCAGAGTGACAAACAAGAGCATATTACGATGCCTTGACATTATCCCGCATATGTAATGATCCGACAGTTTGCAAGCCAAGATTATGGAATTGTTAACTATTAAGAAGGTTTCTAATTAATGTTATAAAAATAATAAGAATTTAAATTTGTGTTGTGGTCAAAATAATTTTTGTATAAATAGTCTTATTCCCTTTATATTTGATCATGTAGTTGTTCGTGAAAAAGATCAATGTGAACTTTCATTAAAGTTTGGAAAAACATAATTGATTATTAGAAAGTAGTATATCATGAAAGGCTCAAGGGTGAGTCCGCTTAGATTTATTATGCCACTGTATAAGGGTAAGACAGTAGGTTTGACTCCTGGTGCACTATGATAATAAGAGTTAGATTTGAGTCCCAACTCATTATGGACTAACATGCCTTTATATGGGTAAGGCATTGGGTTTGAGTCCCAGTGCACCATATTGATGATATAAGATGACTGAAGAAAAATAACATATTTTTCACGAAAAGGCATGAAGATTGTCCCACTTGATTTGCTCCATTCTTGAAGTGAATGTGTAGCTAGCAGTGCATGATAAGTCTAAATAAAGACAAATGGTTGACCAATGAAAGTGGGCGTGCTGAAGATCAAATAGTAACAACCATCATTATGGTGATTGTAAAAAGGAGGACAATAAGGGTTCTCAAAATGATCCTTCAAAGGTAAAGGAATAAGTGTCAATATGGTCTGTTAATACGAGACAGGTTCACGTGATTATAGCCATTCGTTGAAAGTACGTTCACAGGATTATAGTCCTAATGTTTTAGACTTCAATACTACACAATATTATAAGTTAATTGTGTAGTACCCAATTTTCGAGTGTTGTCTAATAAGAAGAACCCGGTTCTTCTTAGTATACTACTTACTACTGTTTGCGGAATAATAAAGCAGTAATAGTAAAGGCACAAGGATTTTTACGTGGAAAACACCTGGCTCAAAAGGTGAAAAAACCACGACCTACTCCTCAGCAGGATTTGCTCAAACACTTCACTAAAACCACTTAGCCAAACGGACTTACAAAATAAACTCTTTTGTAATCCTAGGACGAACTCTAATCATCTTTGTATCAACTAGCCTCTAGCTAATTTCTACAGAATTCAAGCTAACTCTAACTTGAACAATTTGTACCTATTACAATTGCTTCTAAGTAAGCTGAAAGATACAATGTTAAAACTCCTACTACACATCAACTAGACTCAACACTTAGACGATGGAACTGTTTCTTCTAGTTGAACTGTAGCCTTTGCACAACACTTCTGCTTACAAATATCCTGGGAATTTTTGCTTTCAGAACTTGATTCAATTTGATCTTTGTGCATTCGCAATTTCAGCAGTAATCCTTTGAATATTTATAGAGTCAGTTGTGGAGTTCAATTCTACTTGTGTCAATGAGTTCGAATGTAACTCAACTTCCTTCCTCTATTTCTGTCTTAGCTGATCAACTTCTGTCATCTCTATCAGTTTGCAACCTTTTCGTATTAGGAAACATTCTCTTAGTTCTTTGATACTCAGCAATCACTGATATCTTCTAGACTTGTACGATTCTTGTGCCAACTGCTTCGTTCAGATGTATGTGATCTGATGGACCTGGTTCAACTTGTCACTATTTGTCAATCTTCAAAACCCATTCAATAGCATGGGCCAACAAGTCCATTCGTTGAAATTTGTGATAAGCATTGTAGATGCTGACTCATTCCTGAAAGTAAATGTTGAAATATATATGTGATGAAAAATATGCATAAGAATGTGCTTATGCATGGTTGTATAACTACCACAACTCACCTCTAAGGTAGGTTTGAGAGAAATAAAGATAATGAATATTACAATGTGGTTACATAAATATGTCATTGGTCGTGTACATGTGGTACGCCAAAAATATTATGTCATGCCTTATAAAAAATTATTAAAGGCAAACTTAAAGCAAGAAATAATTTTGCTTATGATGACTTCAACAATGACAATTATTATGATTTAATTTTTGCCGTGAAAGAGATATTCACCATATGGATGGTGTGACAAAAGATCTTGTAGTACAAAATCAATTAAGAGCTCCGGAAGAGCGAATTTGTTACTACCCGGATCAATGAAATTGTTCTTTAAATTAATATTGTAGTAAGTCTTGAAAGAAACTTTTGAGTTTCAGATGTATTAGCCAAAGTGGTTGGCATATTGAGACTATAAATGAAAGGAAGATTGAATATCTTCATATTACTATAATCATACCGGGTAAAAATGAAAGGTTACCCGATTTCTCGTTTATTTGTACTACATATGTATAAGCATGATGATGGAATCACATGCCACAGTAAATTAAATATTTACTGTAACAAATATTAGTTGGCATGACCGGTTGGTCATCCCGGTTCAATTATGATGCGAAAATTGATTGGGAATTTACATTGACATATATTGAAGAAATAGAAGATTCTTCAAGAATTCTCTTGTGCTGCTTATTCTCATGATATACCAGTTAAGGTTGGGATTGAATCCCTTAAAATCTGGAACAAATAAAAGGTGATATATATTTATGGGCACAATCACCTTTCATGTGGATCATTTACTATTGTATGATTTGGTCACATGTGCGTTTGTTAGCAACTTGCAATTTGGATGTTACAAGGTTGATTGCTCAAATTATTAGAGCACAGTTCCAGAATATAAATATGATAATTATCTTGGTAATGTTGGTTTAAATACAAGTTGATTTAGCAAATATTGTATGCCTCCAATTAAGCTAAACCATTGGTTATGAGAATAAAGATTCCAAATAAAAATTTGGTATGATGTGTATTATTTAATATACAACAGCACTTCTATGCATCTAGCCAACAAGTTATGATAACTTCTCCCTATCAGAATTGGTTCAGGGTCAGGAACCAAATAAATTTCATCCAGAAATATAGATGTTCTCTATGATTTAATTGTGCTACCACAATGCACAAAGATGTGTTCCCAAAGAAGGTTGAAAAATGTGTTGGTGATCCCAACATTAGGGGGAGAAAATGGGTAGCTGAAAAAGTAATCATGAAATGAATTATTATGAGCGTACCTAGATCCTCGTACAAGAAAATGTGAACTTGAAGTTCAAGCGATAATTCATTTGCAAAATATTGCCAGGCGTATTTGCTGACCCAAAGCGAAATGTTATATTTCAGCTGCTAATTCTCCAAATAGAATAAAGTCCATGACGGACATAGTCTACGGAACGCATGAAGCGTAATAGATTAATCAGTTCCAAAGATAAAACTCCTGGAGTGTGGCAAATGATAAAGATAGTCATACTAAGGAGGGAAGTTCTATGTAAGAGCACCATGACATAAAACTTTATAAGACCTCATGGAAGAGGCTCAGGTACCTGAAAATAATGAGATCTCGATAAGTTATGTCTTAATTGTGTGATGATGGAACCGATGTAAAATGATCATCGATGATATTGTTGATATAATGTAGCGCTCAATATTTATAATATTGACGAGGATCTTGAGCTCAAATCTGTCATAGAATATGGACAGATAAATGATTGGTCAGTGAAAAATACGCAATCAAGATTGACTTTATTCGGAAAATGTGAGGTTTGGACTGATAGTCCTAACACCTGAAACTATAAAGCACTGGTGACACAAGATTTCTCGTAAATGTCCTGGCAATGATTATATGGAACATGTTTTCTTGTGGTGGATGCAGTTGCTTTCACATTTTAATCTGACAATATATTTGATATGCGTGTAATGAAAATTCTTGAAGGATATAAATCGTTCTGAAGCGTATTAAGGTTCCCAAGAAATTTATTAAATAAATCTTCAACAAATCCTTATGTGGATTAAAGCAATCATGGCGTACATGATTTATTTTTGTGTCTAGTGCAATTGGGGCACTAATGTATCTTGCTAGAACTATGAGTAATATATGCTAGCGAGATATAGTTTTATTCCTATATGGATATATTGGAGTACGATAGTATTATATTGAAAAAAGAATCCTTGATATAGATTTGTTTATTCTAACAAATATTGTCAAGGTTTTATTGTTTATGCAAACGCAGGCATTTTCTGAAGTCCGTTCTTCAAACAATCTATTTGTATGTGAGAATTGTCATATTATCATTTCACAAGACGTTTGACATTTATTTGAAGGGAAGATTTCAATATTAGTGAAGATGTTTATGTTTTCTTATCTCAATTAAAAGATGGATATATTGAAAGAGAAGGAATAAAGCATATATTTCATCAAAGTTCTTCATCAGACACAATTTTTACCGAGCGGTGAAATAGGTGTTCAACAAATTTGTTCGCTTGATAATTTGGTGTTATGTTCAGTGATGCATGAGCAACCTCAACATTTGAGAAGTTGGTGTACAATATCGGAACACGTTATCTCGGAGAAATAAATTGATGTTTTCATCAGGGGGAGGCAAATACGCGTTGTACTCTTTTTCTCTTAGCTATGATTTTATCCCACTGGGTTTTTCCAGGCAAGGTTTTTAATGAGGCAGCAAATAATGCGTATTACAAGATATGTGTACTCTTTTTCCTTCACTAAGATTTTTTTCCCATAGGATTTTTTTCTTAGTAGGTTTTAACGAGGCACATTATCTGTGGACATCCAAGGGGGAGTATTATGGAATATATAAATATGGATGTCACCTAATCAAATATAACTCCCACTACTCTTCTCCATTATCCCCACCACTTTTTACCATTATGGTTGTAACTCCCACACCTCCATAACCTCCCCCATGATCTCAATAGTTAATACCATGTTTATGGCATCCCTTTGTATTACATATATCATCCTATAAATAGAGGGTTTGAGCATCAAATTGTAGACTTTGAAACACTTGAAAGAAATAAGAAGCTCTCATCTCTTGCTCTCTACATTCTTGTCTATTTTCTTGTTTTATATTATTACTTTGAGCTAAGTTTCTTAATAATTTAATATTAATACATTAGTTTATCTTTTTTCTTTTTTCTTTTTTTGATTTCATCATTGGGCATTCGAGTTCTGTCACGACCCGAAACCCCACCTTCGGACCATGACTGCGTCTAACGTTGAACCCGCTAGACAAGCCAACGTTTGAGCTAAATAAAACTTATTAACAATAAATACGAACAAGATAACCAAGGCTTCGATGGCCCACCACATGAAGTTTAACAAAATAACCCAAAATACAACATATCACTTTTCAAAATAAAACCCATAAATGAAATCCCAGAACTGGTGTCACGTACTCACGGACTATCTAAGAGATTACTACAAACAAAAGGTCTGAAATAAGTACATAAGACTGTCTTTGAAATACAAAGTAAGACAGAGCTGAAAGTGGAAAGTAGAAGGTGACGTCAAGGCCCACAAACGTCTGCGGGTCTACCTCGAGTCTCCTGTAAGACTGAATGAGATGCTCTGATCGTCAGTGATCTCCAGGTCCGGCTGCGTAGTCTGCACAACATAAATAAGTGCAGGTGTAGCATCAGTACAACCGACCCCATGTACTGAGTAAGTGTCGAGCCTAACCTCGG
>ML255221.1:0-37080 GCA_005239495.1 Nicotiana undulata
AAATGATATTGGTTGAAGCTTACGAGCTATACTGTTTTCTGTTTGAAATTGGTTGAAATAAAAATGTTGTGAAAGACTTGGCCTGAACTGTGAAAGTTTTTGATGAATAAACAAAATTGGTGTGATATGGGGGCTATAATAAGGGGGATGTGATAAGGGTGGATAATTGATTGTGATATTATGAAAATGTGGGATCGGGTTGCACGCCGCAACAAGACAATGATAAGGGAGAAATGTTTTACTGTTTATAAAATAAAGGCTGGAACACTCATTGTTTTATTGTCAATATTTCATACTCTGCTTTTACTATTATTTTAAAGTGAAACTTGTTCTGTTTAAAATTTGTCGAGACATAAATATTGTGAAAGTCTTTGACTTGAAAGGCGGTGATAAGGGAGTTGTGACAAGAGGATTGTGATAAGGGGGCTGTGATAAGGGTGGATAATTGATTGTGATACGGGTGAATAAATTGATCGTGATACGGGTGAATAAATTGCTATGATATGTCTGGTGGGATCGGGTTGCACGCCGCAACAAGGAGAAATAAGGGAGGACAATTATATTTTTAATGCTTTTCAAAGAAAAACCAAGATTTGAAAACTACCATTTTATATTACTATTTTTCATATTTTGGCACTATTTTTATTTAAAGTTAGAGTTTGAAAACTTGAAAATTATTTGAGAGTTGGTTATAGTTGAAACCTAGAAAATGTGGCTGAGTTATTTTATTGTTGTTGCAGTATTTATTTATTTATTTATTTAAGATTTTCTTCTTGCTTTATATTTATTGTCTCGGTTATATTTTTTCTTGTTCGTGTAGAATTGTTTTATTGCGTTGTTGTATATATTATTGTCACATGTTATATGTTGTTAATGCCCCGCCGTAACCTCGTCACTACTTCGTCGAGGTTAGGCTCGACACTTATTCAGTATATGTGGTTGGTTGTAGTGATACTACACTCTGCACTCTTTTGTGCAGATCCAAGTATCGACCAGCAATAGAGATATTTAGAGCAGATATTCATTTATTCGGAGACACGAAGTATATCTGTCGGCGTTCGCAGATCTCGAGAGTCTTCTCCTATTTTTATAAAACTGTTTCATTATATTCATAATAGTTATATTATTTTTTTTAGCCCATTATTTGTAGTATTCTTTAGTAGTTCGTGAATTGTGACACCAGACCCTGTGGTAGTTCTAGAGGTACTTATATAATTAGTTCGTGGATCGGTTTATTTAAATATTTATTTATGTTTGGAATTATTCATTGAAATTCAGTAGCTTAAGTTTATTTTATAATTGTTTATTATGTTTAAATGCATAATAAAAGGTAAATAGCTAATCAAATTCTAACATTGGCTTGCCTAGCAAGTGTGGTGTTAGGTGCCATCACGATCCCTAAGGTTGGAAAATTTGGTCGTGTCACTTCCTGATCACTTCAGTTGTATCATTCAGAGCGTTGATCAGTTGAGATGTTGTTGAAGTGCTACCCCAACTTTCTCTAAACATTCACACTCTTCTAAGGTTGTCTTTGAGAAGGTCTTCTTGCAGGTCCCTACTCGTGGGTTTTCTATAGATACCTTGTAAAATTCAAACACTCGAGTAAGTAGGAAACCATACGGGAGCCCATGATTGCCTTCCTTGAAATTCACCATCTTTCTCATATGTCCAATCATGATTGCGGGCAAATTTATAGGCTTGAATGAGTCAAGGGCCTCCATCAACACTAAATCGTACTTGGAGGCAACAGATTTCCTCTCAGTACGGGGTAAGAGCACCTTATTAACCACTTCAAAAAGAAGCTGGTAAACAGGGAGCAATGCTTTCTTATGGACCCGTTCCCCTTGCTGAATTGTCCCTTCCTTCACAATGGCTCTCCGAAAAGTTCTCTCACAAGCATTTTTCACAGAAGACATCCCCTTAGATGGAACCTGAAGTACCGTCCCCAAAACAGCATCATCAAACACCATATCAACTCCTTTAACCAAAACACATACATGATTCCCGGCACTGGTGAAGAGAGATGCATAAAATTCTTGCACAACATCCGCGTACACCTTAGGCACATCCACATTAAAGTGATGTTCCCACTTCTGGAACTCCACCATTTCCATAATCTGCCGTATCCCATCCATATCATAGATTTCAGGATCAAACATCCGACCGCACAACACCATTTGACTTCGCAAGTTCTCTTGCCAAATTCCACTGTCACTAGTTATTGTTTTCAACAAACCTGGTCCCCTAACAGTTTCCCTTTTTCTTTTTCCCAGTTTTTCCATAGACTTTCCCTTTGTACACTCAACTGCCACAGACTCCTTGGTAATAACTTCATCAACTACAGCTCGCTTGCGTTTCCCACTACTTTTCGCAGGCGTCACACGTTGTTTCTTCATCGCTTCATCCGACACTCCAGCCAAAGAGTTTTGAGATTTCGAGGACCTTTTTACCAGGGAACTTGGTTCCTCTTCTGCATCCTCATCTACTTCTACCACAGGAATATTTTCGTCCACCACTACTTTCCCTTCCTTCATCAGTCTCTTCTTCTTCTTTTTAAAGCTTTTCTTGCTCTTTTCCAGGGCAGAGTCAAGAGCCTCTTTCTGTTGCAACTGAGTAGATGGTCGCTTAGAGGATGACTCAGGAGTAGCCACTTTCTTATGAAGCTTGAAATGAGCACTTAAAACCATCCAATCCTCATCGTCCTCGTTGAAAGGCCCAGAAAGGGGAGGAATGGACTCTAACGATTTTGTGTAGAAGATATGTTCCTGGTTGGTTTCTGCGGGAGGGGAAACTGGTTCCTCAGCAGACTTATCTTTTACGGAGTTATGAACAGGAGATTCGAACAAGACCATGGTCCCCTCATATCCTAATAATGGAGTTTCTCCCCTCTGAGGCTTAGGAAGGGAAGAAGCTCCTTCAGAAGGGAGACTCTCAGAGGCAGTGGCCATGATGTTTTCGGCCGCCTATTTTTCAGGAGACTCCATGGGAGCCGTATATTAGAGGAGAGAGGGGTTCAGATACTGATCAAGGTCATCCTTAGAGACTTCGGAAGCCTGAGGGGCGTCGTTGGCTAGGGTTTCTTTGGGTTGTTCAGAAGGAAGAGGATCAGTGGCTTTTGGAGAGAGAGAAGCAATGGCAGGAGGTGAAAAGGAAGCTGGTGTGGGGACGATGACATATGGGAGAGTGGAGGTCTGAAATTCTGGTGGGGTGGGGGTAGAGTTAGTGGTAGGAGATGGAGAGGATGATTTTTCGTCTGCCATTGAAGAGATAAACACAGAGGGTTTAGAAGAAGTTACGATCTGCAGAGAAAAGATATGAAGAGATAGTGCTGAGCAGTTGGAGAAGAGAGAGTTTTATAAAAAGGAGGAGTAATAAAGAGGGGGAAGAGGAACGAGTTCAAAAAGGAAACGACGGTAGGTGTTTTTGGAAGATGAAACGTGCAGGAGAAGTGAAAGGATTTGAGAGATGGGACGTGATAGACACAGAAACTGAAAAGTCGGATGATGTGGAGGCAGCATTTAATGTTACTTTTTGAGAAAAGCATAGGAAAACACATAACTACTAACCTGTGGCACAGGAACCAGGCCATGTACCTGTTTTTGAAAAAGTTTTTCAGCTTCCTTTTGCAGTACAATACCGTACCTTCAATTTCTGTAATCACCACGCGTGCTACCTGCAACAGTACTGAAGTGAGTTAAGCTTAGTGAGAAAACACTTTAGCTAATTGTACCTGAGTGTGACTCTCATAGCCAATGCAAGAGAACCAGGTCCTCAGTTAGGTTTCATCAACCCTAGTGCCATCCTGTTTCTCTCAAAGTGTTCCTTGCTTAGGACCTTGGTGAAGATGTCTGCAATTTGATCTTCAGTGCAGAAAAACTTCATGCAGATATGCCCCTAACATTGTCTCTGAGGAAATGATGTCTCACATCAATATGCTTGGTTCTTTTGTGTTGAACCGGGTTCTTTGCCATGTTGAGGGCACCGGTGTTGTCACACAGAAGTGGCACACAATCAATGTATACCCCAAAATCTTCCAATTGTTGTTTGATCCACAGCAGTTGAGCACAACAAGATGCATCTGCAACATATTCTGCTTCAGCTGTGGAGAGAGCCACTGAGTTTTGCTTCCTTGTACCCCAAGAGATTAGACAAGATCCAAGGAAATGATCCATTCCAGAAGTTCTTTTCATGTCCACTAGATAACCTGCATAATCAGCGTCAGCATAACCAACAAGGTTAAAATTTTCACCTGAAGGATAGTACAGAACCAGGTCATGTGTGCCCTTGAGATATCGTAGGATTCTTTTGGTTGTCTTCAGATGAGACTCTTTAGGATTCGACTGAAATCTTGCACACAACCCCACACTAAATACAATATATGGTCTGCTTGCAGTGAGGTAGAGTAGAGATCCAATGATCCCCCTGTACATTGTTTGGTTTACAGGTGATCCACAATCATCCATGTCAAGCTTAGTTGGAACTGCAATAGGAGTGTCGATCACCTTTGATTCCTCCATGTCGAACCTCTTCAACAGCTCCTTGATGTACTTCTGTTGACTGGTGCATGTTCCCTTTGTGGACTGCTTCACTTGAAGACCCAGGAAGAAGTTAAGTTCCCCCATCACACTTATTTCGAACTCACTTCCGATGAGTTTGGCAAATTTCTTGCATAGTGAATCTGTTGTAGCCACAAATATGATGTCATCCACATAAACCAGAACAATAAGCATGTTCCTTCCCCGTTTCTTCCGAAACAATATGTTGTCATTCTTCCCTCGAGTGAACCCATTGTCCATAAGAAACTTCGATAGTCTCTCATACCAAGCTCTAGGGGATTGCTTCAATCCGTATAGAGCCTTATCTAATTTGAATACATATTCAGGATGCACATGGCTTTAAAAACCCGGAGGTTGCTTAACATAAACTTCCTCCTTAAGAAAACCATTCAAAAATGCACTCTTCACATCCATCTAGAACAAGCTGAATTGCATATGTGATGCAAACGCAATGAGGATCCGGATGGCTTCCATACGAGCAACAGGGGCAAACGTCTCATCATAATCAATCCCTTCCTCCTGATTGTATCCTTGAACAACAAGCCTTGCTTTGTTCCTTGTGGTATTTCCATTTTAATCCAGTTTATTCCTGAACACCCACCTGGTTCCTATGATGGTTCTATCAGAGGGTCTAGGTACCAGGTGCCAAACCTTGTTTCTATCAAACTGATGCAGCTCCTCTTGCATAGCAATAATCTAGTATGCATCCTTCAGAGTTTCCTTGATATGTTTTTGTTCTATTTGGGATAGGAAGGCTGAAAAGGCTAGGGAGTTTCTGGTTTTGGATCGAGTTTGAACTCTTGAATCAAGGGAAGTGATTATGTTATCAAGGGCATGAGAGCTTTTGTGTTTCCAATTTGGGACTTGGATTTGATTGGTGGAGGAACTGGTAGATTAGAAGAGTTTCCATGCATTCCTTGTTCCGCTACCTGTGGGGTGCCTTGCACAGCATCTCCAACTCGTTCTTCAGCTTCAGTAGTAGTAATTGGGGTACCAGGTTCCTCATGTGGAGTTGAGGAGGAGGTTGCATTGTCTTCACTTATTTCTCTCATCTGACTCATCATGTCAGCTTTGCCATTTGAGACGTCTGTCATACCTTTTTTTTTACAAAACTTCAACTAAACCCTCTTAAAATAGATAAAAAGATTTACTAAAGTTCGAAAGGGTTTTCAAATTTGAAAGTGACAAAAGATTGTGTTTAAAAGGAGTTTTCAGAGTCGCCACCTGACATTAGGTTTCGGTATATCAGGTCACCGTTTTTTTAGAAATAATTTTTCGTTTAAACACTTAAGACTCCAAAACTAAATATGCACCAGAGATTCGGGTAAGGGGGTTCATTTGACTCGGGGAGAAGGTGTTAGGCATTCCCCGAGTCCCCTGAAAGTCATGATTGCATACTCAATCTAATCGGCCTTTAAAATATTTGAATTGAGGTCAAAACACACACAAAAAGAGGAAAATAAACACGAATGAGGCTCGAGGTCGTCTCCACCTAATAAAAGAAAATAAATAAAATAAAAAAAGAAAAAGTAAAGAAAATCCTAAACTAACCTATACTATGATTCTTCGTAATGGTCATCAAGGCCTCCAAAATATTTACAAAGTTCTTCAGGGCATTCCCCGGATAATATATATTTACAAGGTCCTCGGGTCATTCCCCGGATAATATATATTTACAAGGTACTCGGGTCATTCCCCGGATAAATTTAATTGACTAAAGGGACAACCTCGACCTCCAAGAATTAAATCACAAACATCCTAAAAGTTTGCCTACCCCTGTGTCGACGGCCTAAACATGCTACTAGCGGTTAAATAACTAAGAGAACAAAAGTGTGGCAATCTAATTCATTGGTATTTAACACCGTTAAACTCCCACGTCACATTTATCATTGCTCTTCCTAATCTAACTTCACTATACAATTAGGAATTCATAAAATAGCAAGCAACATTCTTAAAGATTTTAAATTAATTTCAAACAAAATAAAACAAGCAAATCAAATTACCAGACTAATAAACAGACAATTAAAGCATATGGAACAAAATTAAGCAAGAAACTCACTCAAAGTATTCAAACAACCATGTAAAGGGAAACGAAATGAACCTCTATAACTGTAATTTGCTCTCGAGTCAATCAATCGGACCTCCAACAATTATGGTTGCAAACAGCTACTATTTTGACCACGAATAGGGTCGCCGATCAGAACCTTAGCAACAGGACTCGAGCGAACCTCTCTCTTGCTCAGATAACTGTTTTTACGACTTATATGGACTACTGACGTTAATTTAGCTGGTTTACGGCAGTGATCGAAACAGGTGGTTATGAAATTGTAGTGGTGGAAATGCAACAGCTTGTCATGGCGTGTAGAAGAAGGATGGCCGGCGGTCAGCTTAGGAGACTACAGTGGGGTTGTGCGACTAGAGATAAGGGGGTTCTGCGGCGTGTTTTGTTGAAGATTGTTGTCGGATTTCCGGCGAGCTTGGGGGTGCGGCGAAAACTGTGTAGGGGGGTACGGGTTCTAGGGTTTTGTTTTTGTTGTTCAAAAGTCTTAGGGTGTGTAAGAAGGTGCGTCGCTGGTGGGAGGTCCGGCGACGAGCAACCGGTGGGGGAAGTGGACTGGTGACTCTTTTTTTGGTGAAGACGAAGTTCTTAGGGTTTTGGTTCTTTTCTTTTAAGTGTTGTAGGCATCCAAGGTTATTGTGCTGAAGATTGTATATAATGAAGGGGTATATTTAGGTTTACATATTAGGGTAAAAATATGGGCCTATAAATTGGGCTCTAAATCTACAAAATTGAGCTAAAAATTACTTCAAAAATACTTATAAGAAAAATATAAAACAACTCTTAGTTGATTTTAATAAATTATTATATTTAAAATAAAACTAAAAATTAAAGTTGAAACTATTTTTGGTATTTCTAAAGATTATATTAAAATAAAATAGGTTCAAAGTAATACATCCTTCTAAAAATACCTAATACGTGAATTTAATAGAGAAATATGGAACTAACTTTGTAATTTTTAATTTTTGTGCTTAAAATAAAGTAAAAGAGTTAAAACTAGTTAAGATAGTGATATTAGGCCTAAACTAAATATCTATACACTAAAATGTGTAAAATTTCGGGAGGGTCAAAAATTACATGTCTACAACGTCAGATATTTCTCGAGGGACCAGAAGTGGTTCATTGTCCTGATCATCATTGTCTCCTTCCTTGTTTGAAGAAGGTGTCTCATTGAATATCACATGAACACTTTCTTCCACACATTGTGCCATTTTGTTGTATACTTTGTAGGCTTTGCTTTGAGAGGAGTATCCTAGAAAAATTGCTTCATCACTTTTTGCATCAAATTTTCCAAGCTGGTCCTTCCCATTGTTCAGTACATATCATTAACATCCAAAGACTCTCAGATGAGTTATCTTTGGCTTTCTTCCATTAAGCAGCTCATAGGGGGTTTTGTTTAGGAAGGACCTGATCATGCACATGTTCACCAAATAGCATGCAGTGTTGATTGCTTCAACCCAGAATTTTTTTGCAATCCCACTGTCAATGAACATTGTCCGTGCCATGTCTTCCAAAGTTCTGTTTTTCCTTTCGACCACGCCATTTTGCTGAGGAGTCCTTGGAGCTGAGAAATTATGAGTGATCCCATTTTCATTGCAAAATTGCGCATATGGAAATTTAGTGTATCGAGCTAGGTTTTTTTTCATCTTTAAGGTGTATTTTACTGCAAACTCTCAAGCACACAGATAATGCGCAGCTGACAAAGCTGTTGCGGATTCAGCAGTTAAGCTCATTTTGCTTCATTCCTTGCATTCTGAACTTAGCACTGTTTCGTGTTAATAAAATCCCAAGGTTGAAATGGAATTAGAACCCGCTTTAATTTCAACTTTACGTTTCGTTCCATTTTACTTATGGACAGAGGACAGATTCAGGATTTCAACTCTATTAGTTTAACTTTTAGGTTTTTAGCTTGAACCAATTATTGTCTTAAAATTATGGTTCAATTCTGTTATTTATTAGAATTCTAATAAACTTTTACACATAAATTTATGCTGGGTTTAATTGTATTACATCTGCCTCTGCCTCTGTTGATGGATAATTATAAGATCGAAGCGAAACATCTGGTCCAATCCACAATTTTACCTTTCAACACCGATTTTCCAACAAACTTGGTGCTAGCTACATTCATGGTGTATCAATTTTTTTATAACAATGGTATTGGCACCAATTTGTATACACGTAAACTATTTTACCACACATTTGATAGCGACTCTCCCCACAAGCTAAATGAAAAGAAACTAATCACACTTCAATTACTTAGCTGAAGAAAAGAAAGTCCAATTTTCAACAGAGCAAACCAGTTATTTTCTTAAGTAGATTGCATATAGCTTTATATAATTTAATACAAAATACAATGAACTGACCGTGGAACGGCTGGGTGGCCGGTTCAGGCGTCACCTAACGAAGACCTCCAAAGCCGACTTATTTTCCTGGTCAATAACATCAAGAAAAACCGGGTCGACAGTCACGTGACTATCCACGTGCACACGGAACTTATGGTCCCACCACATCACCTTAGCAAATCCTTCTATATCCACCGTAGCATCCAGCACCATCTCCCGCTTCGCCACGTCGGACACGAATTCCTTGCCGTGATGAGCCAGTTGAACGCCGCTCAGCCGCGCCGGTAGCCGGAGGACCTGGCAGGAACGCGGCGGCTGTGATCCGGCTTTCACCCGAGCCGAACCGAGGTGGTCGCCGGAGTAGAAAATCGACATTTCTGTAGACGAGTAAGTAATTGAAGTGACGTTAGGGTTTGTGACGTGGACGGTGAGGATGAGTTCAGCGTCTAGTACTGGGAAATTGAGCTTGAAGGAAGTGAGGTCGATGGAGATGAGGTGGAAATCTGGGTCCCGTGGCTTCGACGACAGTGCCGCCACTGTCACGCCGGCAGCAGCGGCGCCGACGAGGGCGGAAGTCCAACTCCATCCGCCTCTTCTTCTACTTCCTTCTTTGCTCATTGGTCTGAATGATTTTGAATTTGATTGAGACAGACAATGTGGAACAGAAAAGCAGTTGAAATGGAAATGGACTTGGTATTGAAATTACGTTTATGTCCCTGGGTGTGATCCATTGTAGCAGAAAAGTTAGGAAACATGTACGAATTTGATAAATTGATGTCCTCCCATACTCTCTGCCTGTTTGAAATGATTGTGCTTTGTAACATTGTGTAAATAGTTTGTTTAATTTAATTAACACCTCATAGGATATTAACAGCTACTTATACACCCTCACATTTTCCTGTAATAGCATTACTTCCCCAATAATTGTCCATTATTTGTCAACTTGAATGACTACTACTCTACTACTGCTAAACTAAGCGGTGTACTATTGATTTTTTGACTATTGGACGGTAACTTAATTTTTAGAATTGTTACTTCAATAAAATTGATTTATTGTAGTCAATATGTCATGTTCATTTTTTCACAAACAGGTACTTAATTTTCAAATTCCTTTGTTCCATTGCTCCTCAATATCTGGTCTTTCGCTTGTAATTTAGTACTCTATATACCTTTTTTGGGTAATTTAAGTCAACATTTTGAGATTATGACAAACATGGTTGTTAGGTTTTACGAAGAAGGTTTTTGCATGTTGTGGTTTTGAGCTACTTATAATATATCAAAATATTCTTTAAATTTTGGGGACGTAAATATAACATGTTATTTCTTATAAAGAAATATAAGTAATGGTATAATAAACACTCAATTAAATATTAAAAAGATATTAGTTTTTTAAACAGACTGAAATACCTAAGACATAAATAAAACGTGTGAGCACTTAATATGGAAGAAATGGATGTATGAAATATAGTGGGAAAAGGTGGGACAGATTAATTATGAGGCACATTAGGCATATTGGACGGCAGGACAAAGCGGGGCAAGGTTTATAGTGAAGGTAGCCTTTTCCTGGCCTATCCTTCCCCTGCCCACTTCTCCCCTTTAATCGTTACTCCGTCTCATTCAATGTAAGTTATCATTTTATCTTTTTATTTTTATTCAAAATAAATATTTATTTATATAAGTTAGAAAGAATTAATTTTGTTTTTTTAGAATTTGTCTTTATTTACATTTTTTCCGTTCACTTTTACTTGTCTATTATTCTAAAAATATTTTTTCACTTTTACTTGTCACTTTTAGCATATCAAGAGAAGATAATTTCTTTTTTCCTGTTATACCCACAGTATTAATTACTCATTTCAAATTATTTTTCAAATTCATTAAAAATATGCATTATTTAATATGGGTATGATGGTAAATTATGCACTTTATTTATTATTTCTTAAGGGAGTGCAAAGTCCATAGTGGACAAGTAAAAGTAAACAGAAGGAGTATATTATAATGTGTCAAGGTAACAATTAATTAAAGTTAATTTGGTGAATACATCGTTTTTTTCTCTCTAGAATTTCGTATTTTCTTAATGGATATGTCAATAATAAAAGGAATTTTTTCATTCCTATATACTATTTGAAACTTTATTACCCTTAATGTCCATGTTTAGCTAATTACCTAGCATAAACAAGTTTTGTTTACGAAATATATACAATCCACCTTAAAATGCTCCTAAATTCATTATTTGTGCCTTCAATCATGGGATTTAGCTACACCCTTTATCTTTTTTTCTCCTCTCTCTCTTCTCTCATCTTTCTCTCCGGATCTTCCATTATTTTAACTATTTTAATGATAAAATACTCACATATTTTATCTACAATATATTGCAGACACATCTCTTTTAAAAGAAAGCTTTCTAGGGATAGCACAATTTAACAAAAAAGAGCAATAGCAATTTGCAACAGTAACAAAAGTTGGAACGTCACCTTTGTCAGATATCCTTGTTTAATTAGTGTTTGGATTGACCTAATATAAAGTTTCATTAATTAAAAAATAGAGTTGAATCCAGTACTTGTGATGATAATTGTCTTCATTGGATTTTTTTTTTCATTTGATTCTTTAAAAATAACCTTTTGGATAAGTGTCAATCTTTTCAACAATGTTACCTTCTGGAAGCACAGATGCAGCCGATTGTATAATACGAAAATTTACACTTTCACTGTAACTTTACGTGTTTTAAAATATTATACAATTTATCTACAACTTACTATAATTTTCATATATTATTCTATTCAGTTAAATAGAACTACAATAACATAAAACTTAAATACAAAATTTATACAATATGTCTTTTGTATATTTTGTATCTGATTTATACATAGTAAAAATAAATTTCATACAACTAATTATATATTATACAACTTATCTACAATTTTCATACATTATTTCTGCTCTGTTATATACAACTTAAATATTCTTTTTATACAATATTGTTCAACTTTCATACAATAGTTAAATAAAAAAATAATATATAAACAACAGAATATAATTTATATACAACTTATCTATAATTTTTTTACATTATTTCTATAATTTTTCTACAATTTTGTAAATATAGTGCATATCACATTTTCTTCTTCTTCTTCGTCGAGTTTCAATCTGAAATTCAGCCAAAATCAAGTCTAATCTTACCAAAACACCCTCAAAATTGAGATATAAACTCCAAACCATATTCCCAATTGTTTGCAACAATACTCAATCCAAACAAACAATCGTTTTTGAAAACCCAAATTCGAATTCAAAACTTCAAAGCTTTTTAATAGTTGTCAATGATGGAATTGCTGCTCTCCTTTTCTTTGCTTTACATTACTGAAATTAAGAATTGAGAGATAGAGAGAGACATAGAGAGAATACCCAATTCTTTGCAACAACACCCAATTCAACAAATAATATTTTTTGAAAACCCAAATTCGAATTCAAAACTTTTTAATGGTTGTCAATGGTGGAATTGATATTCTCTGGTGCAAGATACGTGGAGTGAGGGGGTGGGATGTGGAGAGAGAAACGTGGGTGAGTGGGAATATACGGTTGAGTTAAATTAGGAGACTAATTAATACCATTAAATCTCCTAAAATATACATAAATGGTAATTAGGTATATAAAAGGTAATTATATTAAAAGTTGAGCATAGAGGGTAATATAGTTTACTATATGGTATAAGAATATAAAAATTTCAAAATAAAATGATCACTTATGGACCGAATAAACTATCATCTTTCTGCATCAAGACTCTGAAATGGCACATGATATCAAACTCCTCTTTTTGAATAACCTTATATGTCACAAGGTATCAAACTCTTATTGCAACTTGCAAGGGGAAAGTAAAAGTTTCTTAATTTCCGTATTCAAGATGGAAATTGTGCCTAATTTAGTAGGCGTTAGGACATAAGAATGGTAAAATTTAAAAAAATAGGTGAAATTTTTTTAAAGTGAAAATGATATATGAAATTTCAGTTTGGGTTATTTTTAACATAAATTTCAGTTTGAGTTATCTGCAATATTTCAAGGTGATAATGTCAGCAATTGTTCTTCTTCTTTTATTATTTCATTCCAGAAAACTTTTTATTCTTTCCAATATGGGTCATAAATTAACAGTTAACTTCAAAGTAGAAGCGGATTAAGAATTTGAATTCACAATTCTATCGCATCCCATATCTAATTTAATGGGTTCAAAATTTATAATTTGTACAAATTTAACGATTTGTTAGGCAAAATTATGGGGTACGAGCGAAAGTTATGGGTTCAACAAAATTTATTTTCCTCTTCAAAGTACAGATAATCCAACCAAAACTAATGGTATCCCATTGCACAATAAACAGTAGTAATATTAATACATGTCCTTTTCAGTTTCATCACTCATACTAACATGTTTTAATTACAATTTACAAACAATTTAAAGATACTACGTGTATAATTACAGCATCATAATAAGCATACTGCAGGCGATAAAAAGCAAGGAAGAAAAAGAAATGCAGTTGAGGGTAGTCCCAGCATTATGCTTGTGACCTCTGTTGATATTGTGATGGTTCATAGCTCCAGCTACGTACACTGGGATCACACCTGCTGTAGCAGTATTAGGTGACTTTCTTGAACCACCGCCGCGCGATGCTATTCCTCCTGAACCGCCACTGTGACCACCGCCGTGCCCACCGGCTGCACCACCTCCACGTTTATCGACCGTCACAACTTCGTCTACACGGATAGACAAATTTTCTTCTGTTGAAGGCACATTATAATGTAATAAGTGGCAGTTAATTAAAGTCAGACTTTTTTTATAACAGTATATAAAACCCAAACTTTGTATGGAACCAATTTTTATGCTATGTTGTATGTTTACAATAGCATTTCGTTATAACAGTTAAAAAAATTCGGAACAAATAAGGTTGTTATAGAGAGGTATGACCGTATTAGATATTTAAAACCATGAAGTCTAAAACATATTTCATCTCAAATTAATATGTCTCGTCAATTCAGACTAGTAGAGTATCAAAGTTAGTAGATTTTATTTTGGTGGTTAATTGGGCAATTTCAGCTGGCATAATTAATTGATCTAGAAAATTAAATGCCTGTTAAGTAAAGCTAGTGGAGTATTAAAATCAGTATATATTCTAGTGGTTGGTAATTTCATTAATTAGCACATATCAATTTAATATAGTACAAGAGTTTGGAATTCCCTTCCTTTTGTTCTATTGAGATAGCTATCATTAAATTATATACTTTGTGCACCAAATTATATTCCTTTCCTTCTTCTATTTAACTTTTTTATATTATTTTCTTCTTTTTATCTTTTTTATTATACTAGTTTTACTGTACGTACATTGCACGCGGATATTACGTCAATTAATTAAAAAAAATATAAAAATATATACATAATGAACATATGGTTGGAAAATAATTTGGTTAAAATAAATGCAAATATTTGTTTAAATGATAAAAAAGATACTATTATATTAACATATATAAACACAATATCTTTTGAACATGATGGTGAATTAAATTAAATCAGTTGTATTAGTAATATATGATATATAAAATCATTTTGAAATTACCGTAAAAGAAGTCAACAGATAACTTTCAACTTAATTCTAATTTATGAAGATAAAGTTTCCATTTATTTGAATAAAATTAGATCATGTATTAATATGTCATGATTCTGAAATAAATGTTTTATGTAGAAAAATAATGTTAAGCTATTTTTGACAAACTATTTTATTTTTTCAAGTATTACGAAAGAGATTGATAAAAATTAGAAACATGCTCTATTTCTTTTATCCTTTTTTTTCAGGTCAATTTTTATTTTTTATTTTTTTCTTTAATCTTTAGTATTTATAGATATGTTTTTAATATGGTGATGATTTTTTTTTTGGTAACTTAAGTATATACAACTCTTATATGTCATCCCCAATTTATCAAAATTATAGGTAAGCTAAATGAACCTATTATTGTGTAAAAAAATTTAATAGATTTATTTTTCAGAGTCTAAAACTTCTTTTTTATCACGTTTACCCAAAGGTCAAATAAAATTAAAGGCTACCCTAAGTTCATTCCCGTCCTTATGGAACTACCAATTAGCTTTGAAATTTCAAGAATTTACAGTGATGATGATAACTTTTCACAATTATGAGGGGAAATGACATTACCATTATTTTAAAGATCCAACTATACTAATTTAGCAACAATTTAAATATTATTGTAGTCACAACTTTAATATGCTTGTAACACTAATTTTATTTTTAAATTAATATAAACCAAACATAATATTAACAATCAAGGTTTGTATTATGTAAACTAAGACCTTGTATTTCTATAAACTAAGTACCTTAAATTTGTTGCAAACGATATGGTTGAATAAAACATTAGATGTTTATATGTAATCATTATTACCTTCATAATTTCTGATAAATGTCAAATTTTCAATGTTAGAGAGTTTAAAAAGATAAATAATTTTATTAAAAAGAGTTTGATCAACTAATTAAGTGTTAATTCTGAATTAGCAAATGTTGATTATACAAATCATGTGTATAGAAATATTTTAATTAGATTATTTTTCTTATTGACAGAGTTTTCACGAGATATAAAATTTTAAAATATTCTAAAGTGATAGTGGTCATGAATATTTTGGAAAACAAATGTTAAATAAACTAACTTTTATTTCTCGGATTGAACTTAGAGGAGGAAAATCTATCCATAAAACTAAACACAAGATTTTTTTGTATACGAAAGTAGAGGCGTTTTTTTTTTTTGAAAATTGTTACTTGGCTTAAATTATTCAAAAAGGGATAAATTATAGATTCCTAAATATTAGTACTTCATACCTAGTTCAATAGGAAAGATTTAATTACCAAAATTCTAGTTGATTTCTAAATCCAAAATATTAGGAAAATAATTTTAATTACAATTATAATAACAATTTTATCCAATAAAAAATATATATTTAAGGGTATAAAAAGCGAATGATATTTAGTTAAGGGCCTTCGTACTTTTAATATAGTATATATAAATTTTCTTTTCTTCCACCTTGATCAAACTGAAGCAGTAAAATTTATGAAAACGCACGGTGTGATTCTTTTTAAACATGCAAATCGAAGACAAACACCTTCAAAATTAAGTACTTCTCTAATTCATCTTATGACTAAAATAGAGACATAAGAATCCAAGACTTTCTTAGTCTAAACTACGTACTCAGAAAACAAATTACAGAAACAATTTAACTCGAACGAAAAAAGAAAAGGTGTCCTAGAAACCAAAAATAACCGCGACAACAATGACAACAACAACAACAAACTCAGTAGAATTTAGGGCTGCGTATAATTTGATAATATCTAATTACTGTATCAAAACCGAAAATTTTGGTATTTGGTATTCGGTATGGTATTTCGTTTTAGTTGGGAAAAAAAATTGGTACTAGGTATGATATTTGATATTAAAATACTGAAATACCAATACCGTACCGAAATAATATATATTCTATTACAAAATACACATTTTATTAATTATAACTTAAATATAAGAAATCTAAAATTTTACTTTCTTTTATTCTCTAAGTTCATCAATTAACTCTAAGCAAGTAAACAAAATATTTTTCTAACTTTTCTTTCTCTAGGTAATTGATATTTTGCCGATTTTGTACAAAACTTTTGTCAACAAACGTTTTAGTTTGGTAATGTTGAGTACTTTAATTAAAAAAATTACCGTCTATGACTCTATGCACTAGTTAGTATTCGAAACGAATAAACCGAAGTTACTAAACCGAATAAATCGAAGCCGAAAGGAGAAAAATCGAATCATACCGAATTTAATTAGGTACGGTATCGGTATATCATTTTACGAAACCGAATACTGAAAATACCGAACCGAAATATCTAAATACAGTACAGGACTGACTGACGAACACCCCTAGTAGAATTCCAGGAGTGAGATTTGAGGAATGTAGTGTGTATGCAGACTTTACTGTGTGCAAGTAGAAAGTCTGTTTCCGATAGACCCTCAGCTCACAAGAAAGATGAAAACTAAGAAACAATAAAAACTCAACAGTAAGGCCACAAAGATAATAACAATAATCTAAGAATCATTAAATAAATGGAAGGAAGCAATAATTAACAGTAAGCAACAATAACAACAAGATACTTAGGCAACCGAAGCGTAAGATAGTAGGAAAGCATGGCGCTTAGAAACCAACAGTAAAAATAAATTTACCTGAAGGAAGGATACGAGAGGATAATTTCGCATGAAGAAGATGGCTGTGAAGGAGGAGAATAACTATCAGTAATGGCAGTCTCATCCTTGTTTCGTGGTATTATTACAGCAATAACATCAGACAGAATAATTCGGATTTTCAAAGCTCTTAATACTGAAGTAAAGAATAAATATTGGTATAGTTTTCTGTTTTCTCAACTCTCCTTTTCTTTTTCAGCTTTTACAGGGTATACTTCACCGTAAAGAAACTCAAATGCTTGCTTATTATCATGAAGTTTCCTTTTGTATGATTTTTATTGGTCTCTTCCTGGTTTGAAGGGGACAAATAGCGAACTTCTTAATTTGGCTCACATGACGTGCGTGTTCTGTTGCTATAAATGCAAGTCCGACACTAAAATAGATAAGTGACAATTCATAGTCCAACTCGTTTGAGATTGAGGCGCAGTTATTACTACTATCTTTTAAAAAATCATAGTGATTGTACTCATGCGTTATTGTCCATCAAAGCTTTGATAGATAAGAATACATTATGTACTCTTTATGTTTAAATTTAAGTGACACAATTCGCTTATCGAGAGTCAATTTGATTAATGTTTAAGTTAAATTGTATTACTTCAACTCAGTATTTTAAAATTAAAATTTAGATATTCGAAAATTGTACAAATATACTATAAGTATCAATTTTTCTCATATTAATATGATAAAAAGATATATTTTAAAATATTGATCAAACTTCGTAATTTGATTCTTGATAAGCGTAATGTGTCATCTAAATTCAAATGAATCGAGTAGTACTTTTACCTTCGCTGAAATTTGAACATGAAAACCTCATTATTCTCAGATCTTCCCCAGAGACCTTTTCTGCCTGTGGAGTTTCGCTCTTTTTTTCATCTTTGTTCTGTTCTTTGAGAATCTCAGGCGACAAAGAAGAGACATTGTTGATTTTTGGGATTTCTGAGTTCTCAACACTTAGAGGAAGAGTATGGTCTATGGGAGTGGTGAGAGAGATGGAGGGTGAGGGGGAATCAGGTTTAGGTGTTTCGGTGTCAACGATGGTGGAAGAGGGGAAGTTTAGAGGTGTTTTTGCAGTAGCAGAGGAGTCGAGGGTTTTCTCTTCAATGGTGGGTAGGGTTGTTTGATCTTCAGCCATGGTAGATGATTAAGTTGAAAGTTCTGGACGGACTGAAGGAGAGAGAGATGATCGCTCAAGGTTTGGAAGTGAAGGGGTTTTAATGAGGGAAAAGACAATTGTGAGGGAAGAGAAACGTGTTCTGAAACGGTGGTAGGTGTGTGGGAAGGTGCAACGTTTCAGAGGGAAGTGAAAGGTTTAGAATGAAAAGACGTGACATACAGGGTATGAAAAGGTTGATGATGTGGCATTTAATTTTGTTTCTTTTGAGATATGCATGAGAAAAACACAAGACTACTCATCTGTGGTACAAGAACCAGGTTCTTGACCGGTCTGTAAAAAACTCTCAACCCTCTTTTACCGCTCATGCATTGTTTCTGCAACTTCTATAAGCATCATGCGTTTCTACCTGCAATGGTATAGAAGTGAGTTAGACTTGGCCAGAAAACACTTTAGCTAGTTTTACCTGAATGTAACTTTCATAGCCATACGGAAGGAATCAGGTTCTCAATTAGGCTTTATTAGCCCCAGTGCCATCCTGTTTCTCTCAAAATGTTCTGCTCAAAACTTTGGTGAAGATGTATGCAATTTGGTCTTCTGTACTGCAAAACTTCATGCAGACAAGCCCCTTCTCCACATTGTCTTTGAGAAAATGATGTCTCGCATCCATGTGCTTAGTTCTTTTATGCTAGACCGGGTTCTTGGCCATATTGAGTGCACTGGTGTTGTCACATAGAAGAGGCACACAGTCAATGTATACTCCAAAATACTCCAATTGTTGTTTGACCCATAGAAGTTGAGCACAACATCAAGCTGCAACAACATATTCTGCTTCAGCTGTTGAAAGAGCTACAGAATTTTGCTTCCTTGTGCCCCATGAAATCATACAGGATCCTAAGAAGTGAGCCATTCCAGATGTGCTTTTTCTGTCCACAAGATAACCTGCATAATCATAATCATCATATCCAACAAGGTTAAAATTTTCACCTGAAGGGTAATAAAGAACCAGGTCTCGTGTTCCCTTAAGATATATCAAAATCCTTTTGGCAGCCTTTAGACGAGATTCTTTGGGATTTGACTGGAACTTTGCACATAGTCCCACACTAAATATAATATTTTTCCTGCTGGTAGTGAGATAGAGGAGAGATCCAATAATGCCTCGATACATTGTTTGATTTACAAGAGAGCCAGATTCATCCATGTCCAGTCGAGTGGCAGTGGCAATGGGAATGTCAATCACTTTTGATGCTTCCATATCAAACCTCTTAAGAAGCTCCTTGATATATTTCTGCTGACTAATAAAGGTTCCCTTTATGGACTTCTTCACTTGAAGACCCAAGAAGAAATTCAACTCCCCCATCATGCTCATCTCAAACTCACTTTCCATGAGTTTTACAAATTCCTCACAAAGTGAGTCAGCTGTCGCCCCAAAGATGATATCATCAACATATACCTGAACAATGAGCAGGTTCTTTCCTCGTATCTTCAGAAACAGAGTGTTGTCAATTTGTTCTCTTGCAAAACCATTTTCTAAAAGAAACTTTGACAACATTTCATATCAAGCTCGAGGATCCTGATTCAATCCATACAATGCCTTATCCAATTTGAATATATATATTCAGGATGTTCATGACATTCAAACCCTAGAGGTTGCTTTACATAGACTTCTTCCTTGAGAAAGTCATTCATAAATGCACTTTTAAATCAATTTGGAACAAAGTGAATTCCATATGTGATGCAAAGGCAATGAGGATTATGATGGCTTCCATACTAGCAAGTGGAGCAAAAGTGTCATCATAATCAATTCCTTCCTCCTAATTGTAACCTTGGACAACTAGCCTTTCCTTGTTCCTTGTAGTGTTTCCATGTTCATCATGCTTGTTCCTGAATACCCGCATGGTCCCTATGATGGTTCAATCTGAGGGTCTAGGCACCAGGTGCCACACTTTGTTCCTTTCAAATTGATGCAACTTGTCTTGCATAGTTGTGATCCAGTCTGCATCCTTTAAGGCTTCCACAATATTTTTGGGTTCTATTCGGGAGAGGAAGGTTGAGAAGGCAAGTGAATTTCTGGCTTTTGATCTGGTTTGGACTCCTGAATCAAGGGGAGTGATTATATTATCGAGAGGACGAGAGATTTTGTGTTTCCAGTTGAGCACTTGAATATCATTAGTGGAGGAGCTAGGTAATCCAGATTGGTTCCCTTGCATTCTTCTTTCTGCTACCTGTGGAGTACTTTGAACTGCATCAACCACTCTTTCTTCAGCTTCAGTGGTTGTGAGGTACCTGGTTCCTCTTGAGTTGGAGAGGAAGAGATTTCATTGTCTTCACCAATATCCTCCACTTAACTCATCATATTTGTCTTTCCATTTTCCATGTCGATAATCTCTCCTGGAACCAGCAGTGGCTCTCCATCTTGGTCATCCTTTTTGCTCTTCTCACAAGATGGATGGGACTCGTTAAAGATTACATGAACACTTTCCTCCACACACTTATTCCTTATATTGTAAACCTTGTAAGATTTACTTTGAGAAGAATACCCTATAAAAATTCATTCATCACTCTTGGCACCAACGTTTTCGAGTTGATCCTTTCCATCGTTGATAATATAACACTTGCGCCCAAACGTTCTTAAGTGAGTCAGCTTGGGATTCCATCCATTTAGCAGCTCATAGGGGGTTTTGCTCAAGAATGACCTGATCATGCACATGTTCACCAAGTAGCAGACAGTGTTTATGGCCTTTACCCAGAAGTTTTTGGCTATCCCACTATCTATCAGCATTGTTCTATCCATATCTTCAAGGGTTTTGTTCTTCCTTTCCAAAACTCCATTTTGATGTGGAGTTCTTTGAGCTGAGAAGTTGTGGGCGATTCCATTTTCACTGCAGAATTCATCAAACTTGGCGTTATCGAATTTTGTTCCATGATTGGATCTGATGCAAGCCACTTTTGATTCCATCCTCACCTGAATTTCCTTCACAAAGCCTACAAACACTTCGAAGGTCTCGTTGTTCTGAGAAACAGCGTTCAAGTGAATCTAGAGTAGTCATCCACTATCACAAAAATGTATTTTTTTTCCTCCCCTGCTTGGCACTCTCATAGGGCCACATCGATCCATATGAAGGAGATCAAGTGGCTTTGAGGTGTTGACATCCTTCTTTGGCTTGAATGAGGATTTCACATGCTTTCCTCTAGCATATGCATCACAAACTCTGTGCTCTTTGAACTGTGAATTTGGCAAACCACGAACCAGGTCCTTCTGTATCAGTTTATTTAGAAGAGAGAAGCTTGCATGTCCCAACCTTCTATGGCATAGCTCAGCATCATCATCAACTGCTTTCTGGAAGCTTAGATCACCACTTTGTAAGGACTCAAAATCAGCAACGTAGATATTCTTGTATATTTTGGCCACAAGTACCACTTCACCAGTTACAAATTAGTAACTGTGCATATCTTTGACAAGAACTCCACCTTGTTTCCTTTATCACATATTTGAGAAACACTCAAGAGACTGTACTTCAGACCATTGACATAGTATACGTTCTCAATTGAGTGAGAGAGAGACTTTCCAATTTTTCCAACACCAAGAATGTACCCCTTTTCCCATTTCCAAAGGATACACTCCCTCCTTGCAGGGCTTTTAGTGAAAGGAAGTCCATGGTATTCCCAGTCATGTGCTTTGAGAATCAACTATCCATGAACCATTGTTGACTTCTTCCTTTCACTATTCCCTGCACAAGAAAATCAAGGGTTAAATTTAGGAACCCAAACAAGTTTGGGTCCCTTGTAATGAGAAAAGGGATGAATAAGTGGTCTTCTAGTCCATGCAGGAAACATGCGCTTTTATGAGTGGAACTTGGTCCCTCTTCAGCAAAAACTTTATTTTTCTGAAGAGACTGGACCCTAGCTTTGCAATTTTCTTTTAAATGCCCATTGTTCGCACAATGGGTACACAATCAATTATCGGGTACAATGAAACACTTACTGTGAGGGTTATAAGGAGTTCTTTCCTTTTGGAACCCTATTCCCTACATGTTTCCACTATTGTTAACGTACATGGCAGTAACAACATCAGAGGACCAGGTCCATTTTGGGGATTTCTCAAGATCATTTTTTGCTCTTTCCAGTTCTGCTTGAAGCTGTCTATTTTTTGCAAGTTCAGCACATAGACTAGCTTTTATAGCATTCAAATCATTTTCAAGCTTAATATGTTCTTCACTTGCAACTTACTTTCCTTTGTTATAATTTCTAGGCCTACATTCTGCTTTGAGTTCCTTTATTGTTTCCTTCAAGTCTACAATCACCACTAGGAGATCATCTCTTTCTAATTATAAGGCATCAACTTTCTCCACTAAGTCATTCTTTTCTTTACTGATATTTTCAATGGTTTCTTTACTACTACCATCAAATCTTCTCTTTCATGTTCTACACTAGCAATTTTCTCAGTTAGAACCTCCTTTTCATTTTTCAGATTATCTATAGTTTCCTTCAGGTCAATTACACAAACTACAAAGTCATCTCTAGTTTGCTCAGCATCTCCTAATTCTATGGTTAAGGAATCCTTATCACTAACAAGACTATGGTAGGTATCAATCAACACATTAGTTAATGACATGAGGTTTTTAGGAGAGTAGGATTTCAGATTTCTCTAAAAATCCCTAAAATTTACCTCATCATTGTCATCATCTTCATCATCGTCTGTCTGAGCCATCAAAGCAAATTTTGAATCATATTCATTGGCTTCGTTTTCAGCTGCCATCATAGAACTATCACCTGCATCATTTTCTTCTTGAGACTCACTGGAGGAATCTCCCCATGCTGCAAGAGCTTGCTTCACAACATTGTCAGCTGCATTTTTCCTTTTGAAGCATTTGTTAGGAACCAGGTTCCTCTTAGCTGCTTTATCAGAGTTGTGCTTGAAATGTTCTTGCTTCAGGAGAGGGCAGTCCGTGATGAAATGCCCTGGCTTTCCACACTTATGACAGAGGTCATAATTTTTTGGTTTGCTGGAACTACCTCTCTTGGGTATGCCTCCATTCCGTCAAACTATTTTCTAAAACCTTCTGGTTAAGTAAGCCATGTCACTATCCTCCTCACTTGAGTCATTGCTTTCAGCTTTGAGTACCAGGTTCTTTTCCTTATTTGGTTCTCTTCTTTCACTGTTCTTCTTCTTCTCCATTTCATAGGTTTTCAGATTCCCAATTAGATCTTCTATGGTCAAAATCCTTTGCTTTAGTAATGGCATTCACTTTACTCTCCCAGGTTCTGGGAAAAAAGCTAAGAATTTTCCTCACGATCTTGTTCCTTGGAATGATTTCACCAAGATAATTTTCCTCACGATCGAGTGTGCATATCTTGAATGGATTCATCATCCTTCATTCTAAAGTGCTCATACTCAGTGGTGAGAATATCAATCTTGGAGTGCTTTACTTGAGTGGTTCCTTCATGTGCTGTTTGTAAATCTTACCATATCTCCTTGGCGGATTGACAGGCTGAGATCCTATTGTATTCATCAGGTCCTATGCCACACACCAAAATCTTCTTAGCGCGAAAGTTTTTCTCCATAGCTTTTCTGTCTGCGTTGTTGTATTCTTTCCTGGTTTTTGGCACCGTTACAACATGATCTCCAACGTTCTTTGTTGGGACATAAGGGACATCACAAATAACACCCATAACTCGTAATCTTCTACCATTATAAAGTCATGCATTCTAATTTTCCACCAGCCATAGTATTGGTTGTTAAATCTTGGGGCTTGTAAGTTGATTGTACTTTCTCGAAGTTCGGTAGAGCAGCCATAATGAGGATCCTCTCTAGGTGTTAACCTTTTAGAAAGAACCTTCTTTGATACCAAATGGTAGATATGAGTCCACCAAACTGTATAAAGACCTGGTCCTACAACAGTTTCCACAGAACTAGCGAATGCAACAGTAAGTAAATGGCTCAAGAGATTTTACGTGGAAAAATTCCTGCTCAAGGGGATCAAAAACCACGACCTACACTGGTAGGATTTCAACTTCACTACTGAGCAATCTTTAGGTTACACCCTATTGCAACCTAGGAATTAAACTCTTAATCCCCATTAACTTGTAATACACTTATTATATGCCACTTTGCAATACAGCTATTATAAAGACTTCAACTCATAACTAACTCTAGTCACGACACAACCACTAAGGGTTTATGGTTTTCATAGGTTCCTCATTAAAGCTACTAGATACGCAAAGTAGGAATTACAATGAAGAACAAATACAAATTTACAACTCAACTAAGGATATACAAGTGACTTGTTGTAGGAACTGGTCCGTATTAGTGTTGTACTTCGTTCTTTATGCACTTGTGAATTGAATGCTTGATTATCATATATGGAATGCTTGAATGGATTTCACAAGTGTTTAAGTGGTGTTTGTTGTAATGCTTCTTGTTAATACACTTTGGATGACATCACTTTAATGATGTAATCACTTGGTTGGTACAAGGTCCTTCCCAATGGGAAGTGACTACTACACTATTTTTGCACTATAGCGTGTACAGTGCATACAGTCACTTTCCAGCTGTAGAGATTTGACTTCGTACTGTTGTCAGGGGAACCCAAATGGATCAGGTCCCTGAGTTTATTCTTTATCGTCTGAAGTTATTAAGCTCACGTTAGCATGAGTCCGTTGATTGAGTTATATACCAAGTGTGCATCAGGTTCTTTATTTGGTTATTTGACAATAAGTTTCTTAGATCATCAAAACATAAATCTAAGAGACTGTAAACCCATCAATTTTCCCCTTTTTGATGATGAAAAACTTAAAAATTGACAACCATATGCAAATAAACATAAACTAGATAAAGTAACAGGAACTTCACAAGTTCCCCCTTACTTTATGCTTCCCCCTTACTTAAATCCCCCTGCTTCAATTTATCTTCCCCCTTTTTCCATCATTAAAAATACACAAGGAAGCAATTAGCATAAAGAAGTCCAGCCTATCTAACTCATGCCACATGTGTGAACACAACATGATAGAAAAGAGAAGCAGAAAAACACAAACGTTTACAACAAAAGAGAAGAGTATTCATTAATTTTTATAAAACATAAGCCTTTGCCATTACAACAAAGGCAAATTTGGACTTTTAAAAGCGGGAGCAGTACAAGCGTATTCCATCCACACCACACAAAAAAACAAAAAAAACAACCATAAAGTCATCAAAACAAAAGAGATAAATTGGAAACTGGTCACTGGAGGATTATCCTAGGGGACTAGAGGGAGAAGGCTTGGAAGTAACAACAAGAGTGTTGAGAACAAGATCAATCCGAGAATTTGCGGACATTTGCTCTGCAAGCAGTTTCTCCTTTAGGTTCTCAACCTGTTGCCTGAGATCAGTATTTTCTTTTGTCAGACGAGCTACCTATTCACTTGATGAACTAGAGGATCTTGGTGCCGCTATAGCCTGACTTAGCTGAGTCTCGAGAATGGCATTCATTGCCTTCAACTTCCCGATCTCCTATGTAGCATTGTTCTGGGCATTGATAAGCTGTGAGATTTCAAGGGCACAACAAAGAATTTGAAGACATGTGTGGGAAGAAAGCCATAAGGAAGTCCATGGTTTCCATCTTTGAATGATGCCACTTTCTGCATATGTTAAATCATAATGGCAGGCAAATTGACAGTGCGGAACTCATCCAGTGTTTCCATTAAGTACAAATCTGACCTGGATGTGATAGACCTCCTCTCACCCCGAGGGAGCAGAACTTTGTTAACCAACTCAAATAACAGTTGATACACAGGAAGCAGAGCCTTCTTGTGTACCCATTTCCCTTGTTGTACAACTCTTTCCTTCACTATGGCGCGTCTAAAATTTGAACCACATGCACCTCTCACAGACAACAAACCTTCAGACGGGACCTTGAGAATGTCTCCTAACCCGGCGAGTCCATAACAATATCTACCCCATTCACTAACGCATAGATAAAATTGTCGGATTCAACAGTAAATAGGTTCGCATAAAAACTTTGGACCTCATCCTCATACACCTTGGGCACATCCACTTTGAACAGATGTCCCCACTGTTGAAATTCGACCATCTTAAGTACTTGTCTCATACCAGCCATCTCAGAAATCTCTGAGTCAAATGTGCGACCCCACAGTACCTTCTGGTACCTCAACCTTGCTTTCCCAAGCACACTTCCACTTTTCACTTCTTTTACATAACCGGGTTCCTCTACGATCTCCAATTTTCTTTTACCAGACTTCCTAATGGGCTTACCCTTGCCACTTGATTTCACTAGAATATCATCATCAGACACTCATTCTTCCTCCACAACTTGCTTCAACTTGACACCATTTTTCACAGACTTTTCACGAGGTGTTTCAACAACCTCTTTGGAAGCACTCTTAGCGAATTGTTTCTTTTTATGAGATATCTTAACCAAGGAACTTGGTTCCTCTTGATCTTCCTCATCCACTTCTACTACCGGAATATTCTTGTCACAAACAATTTCTCCATCTTTCACCAGTCTCTTTTTCTTTTTCTTGTTACTCTTTTTGCTTTTCTTCAAGGCAGACTCAAGAGCCTCCTTCTTTTGCAACCTTATGGTAGGTCGCTTAGGAGGGGGCTCAGGAGTGACTACAGGATTCCTTACTTTAAAACGTGCACTGAGAACTACAACATCATGTTCATCCTCATCACTAGATCTCACAACAGGAGGGATTGAATCCAAAGGCTCAGCATCAAAGTGAGGAGAAGGAGCAAGGTCGAAGCTGACCCGAGAAGATGATTCCTAACCTGTTTCCTCAGGAGAGGGATCAGGTTCATCAACAGGGGTCCCAGTAGCTTCTTCCGGTGCAGATGGTTCGAAGAGCACCATTTTCCTTCTTCCCCTATGGGCTGAGTCCCTCTCCCTGAGACTCAGGCATGGTAGAAGGTACCTCAATCACTAGTCCCTCAGCAGCAATGGCCAACATGTTTTCTATGACCTCTTTCTCCTGAGATTCCATGGGTGTAGCAACATCCAAGACCGAAGTACTTGTAGACTGATCAATATCTTCCTCAGAGACTTTTCTGCCTGTGGAGTTTCACTCTTTTCTTCATCTTTGTTCTGTTCTTTGAGAATCTCAGGCGACAAAGAAGAGACACTATCGATTTTAGAGATTTCTGAGTTCCCAGCACTTAGAGGAAGGTATCGTCTAAGGGAGTGGTGAGAGAGATGGAGGGTGAAGGGGAATCAGGTTTAGGTGTTTCGGTGTAAACATTGGTGGAAGAGGGGATGTTTAGAGGTGTTTATGCAGTAGTAGAGGAGTCGAGGGTTTTCTCTTCAATGGTGGGTAGGGTTGTTTGATCTTCAGCCATGTTAGATGATTAAGTTGAAGGTTCTGGAAGGGCTGAAGGAGAGAGAGAGATGATCGCTCAAGGTTTGGAAGTGAAGGGGTTTTAATGAGGGAAGAGAAAATTATGAGGGAAGAGAAACGGGTTCTGAAACGGCGGTAGGTGTATGGGAAGGTGCAACATTTCATAGGGAAGTGAAAGGATTTGAATGAAAAGACATGACATATAGGGTCTGAAAAGGTTGATCACATGGAATTTAATTTTGTTTCTTTTGAGATATATAGCAACAACAACAACAACAAACCCAGTATGTTCCCACTAGGTGGGGTCTGGGGCGGGTAGTCTGTACGCAGAACTTACCCCTACCTAAAAGGTAGAGAGGCTATATCCAATAGACTCTCGACTCAGGAAGGTAATAAGAAGAAGTGGATAGCAAGAAAGGAATAAAGAGGGAAGAGAAAATAAAAAGGGAGATATAAATGATAATTAGTACCAAATACTATCAACAAGGGATACAATACCTGAAGCGAATAAAACTACATAACGTAATAAAAATCTAAGAATATGAAGGGACATGCGTACTATTAAGACTATCAGGAAGCAACTAAAAACTACCCACTAACCTTCTACCTTAATCCTCGACCTCCACATCCTCCTATCAAGAGTCATGTCCTCAGTAAGCTGGAGCATCGCCATGTCCTGTCTAATCACCTCTCCCCAGTACTTCTTAGGCCTACCTCGACCTCTCCTCAAACTCGCCATGGCCAACCTCTCACACCTCCTAACAGGGGCATCAATGCTTCTTCTCTTAACATGTTCTAACCATCTCAACCTCGACTCCCGCATCTTTTCCTTCACGGAGGCTACTCCCACTTTGTCTCGGATAACTTCATTCTTAATCTTATCTCTCCTGGTGTGCCCACACTTCCATCTCAACATCCTCATCTCTACTACTTTCATCTTCTGGATGTGGGAGTTCTTGACTGGCCAACACTCATCTCCATATAGCATAACCGGTCAAACCACCACTCTATAAAACTTGCCCTTAAGTCTTAGCGACACGTTCTTATCACATAAAACACCGGAAGTGAGCCTCCACTTCATCCAACCCGCTCCGATGCAGTGTGCGACATCTTCGTCAATCTCCCTGTTACCTTGGATAATAGACCCGAGATACTTAAAACTCGCTCTCTTAGGGATAACTTAAGCATCAAGATTTACCTCTACGTATGCTTCATGCATCCCATCATAGAATTTTCACTCCAAGTATTCTGTTTTGGTTCTACTCAATTTGAAACCTTTAGACTCCAAGGTATGTCTCCAAACCTCCAACCTCGCGTTAACTCTGCTTCGTGTCTCGTCAGTCAACATTATATCATCAGAAAATAGCATGCACCAAGGCACCCCCCATTGGATATGTATCATACATATCTTTCTTTCGAGATATGCATGAGACAAACACAAGACTACTAACCTGTGGTACAAGAACCAGGTTCTTGATCGGTCTTTCAAAAACTCTCAACCCTCTATTACCGCTCATGCATTGTTTCTGCAGCTTCTATAATCATCATGTGTTTGGCCAGAAAATACTTCAGCTAGTTTTACCTAAATGTAACTTTCATAGCCATATGGAAGGAATCAGGTTCTCAATTAGGCTTTGTTAGCCCAGTGCCATCCTGTTTCTCTCAAAATGTTCTCTGCTTAGAGCTTTGGTGAAGATGTCTGCAATTTGGTGTCACGACCCAAATTCCCAACCTTAGTGATCGTGATGGCGCCTAACACCACACTTGCTAGGCAAGCCAATGTTAGAGTTCGCTCAAGTAGTTCCGTTAATTAATCACTTAAACAGGATAGAACAATTTTAAATTAAAGTTGATCCAATGGATTTCAATAAATACTTCCGAATATAAAATAAATAAAATATTAAATTAAGCTGAGCCACGAACTAATTATATAAATAAATCTAGAACTACCCCAGAGTCTGGTGTCATAATTCACGAACTACTAAAGAATACTACAAATAATGGGCTGAAAAAAATAGTGTAATTGTTCTGAATAATATAAAACAGTATATGTAAAAATACGAGAAGACTCTCGGAATCTGCGAACGCCGGCAGATGTACCTCGTGACTCCAAATGACTAGGTAGTCGTCCTGAAATCCCCTAATGCTGACTAGTACTGGATCTGTGCAAAAGAGCACAGAGTGTAGTATCAGTACAACCGACCCCATGTACTGAGTAAGTGCCGAGCCTAACCTCGGCGAAGTAGTGACGAGACTAAGGCTGGGCTTTAACAATATAGTCGATAACAATATTAAATAACAAAGCAGTAGAGAAGTCTCAACACATAAATAAACAAATAAATAAATGCTGTAACAAATTTTCATAACTCAGCTGCCTTTTTCAGATCTCAGCTATAACCAATCCTTAAATAAATTTCCAAATTTCCAAACTTTAGCTTTTAAAAAAAAATAGTGCCAAAATATATAAAGAATAGTAAAATAAATATTTAAGCTTTTCAAACTTTATTTCTTTTTGAAAATCAGAAAAAAAATATAAATGTCCTCCCTTATCTCTCCTTGTTATGGCGTGCAACCCGCTCCCACCTGTCCTCCGTTATCGCTCCTCCCTAAATATATCACCCTTATTACTCCTGTTGCGGCGTGCAACCCGATCCCACCTGTCCACCCTTATCACTCCTTGTTGCGGCGTGCAACCCGCTCCCACCAGACATATCATATCAATTTATTCATAAATTTCACAATTCAGGCCAAGCCTTTCACAATATTTTTGTCTCAATAATTATAAATAATAAACTGCATTTTCCTCATAACTTCATCAATATCCTCTCAACCATGAAACCAACAGGAACATAAGAATATCAATATTTATTTCGTAAAACAATGCCAAGCTCCTCAACCGTTTTATATCACAGGGGAGTCAATTCAAACAATCAATATTTTTCCAAAAATAGTCACAACAATATCTAACAACAAATTAATCTGGCCAAATAGTCATGGAAACAATAAAGAACATATAACAAGTAAAACCATAATCAAATAAGTGAGGAACGGGAAGGGGATCATGTTCAACAGAAAATTTGGGTGGTGCATAGGTACTCGTCACCTCACCTATACACCACACCCATGCTTTTCACATAACAAACAAGTGGGGAGTCCTATTCCCTCAAGCCAAAGTTAGACCAAACACTTACCTCAATTCCGCAGGCCACTCACTGCTCAATTATCGCTTTTCCTTTTGAATTCACCTCTAACTTGCTTGAATCTAATCACAAGTAACTTAATATCATTAACTAATACTAAAGGAACTTACTTTATTGAATAATATAATTTTTCCTAAGTTTTCTATAATAAAAAAAGTAAAAAAACCCAACCCCGGGTCCGCTTGGTCTAAACTCGGGGTTCGGACTAAATTACGTTTATCCATTCACCCACGAACCCAAATATGCTATTAGTTGAAATCCGACCTTAATTTGATATAAAAATTCAATTTTTACAAAACTCCCTAATTCTACCCAAATCCTAAATTTTTACCATGGAAATCTTTTGTTTTTGCTTTAAAGTGATGCAAAATAGTAGGAAATTGAAAGAACAAGGTTTGAAATTGATTACCTATGAATTGGGGATGAAGATTGTTGAAGAAAACTCATTTTTAGGGCTGGAACCTCGAAAAATTGAGAAGAAAAAGGTTTACCCGTTTTTAATATATTTTCTGCCAGCTATTCTGCCTCGTTTCTCGTGCCAAACGATCCCTAAAATCGATTTTTATGTTTCCAATGAATTCCTTGTGAAATTTTAGTCAAGTTAGACTTTTGAATAACTCAATTTGACCTTATAATGAAGGAGATATGTAGGTTTTAATATTTGCTATTAGTGCAGATTTTTAATACGCCGTCAGGGGTAATTTCGTCATTAACCTGAAAAATCTGGCAACCTTAGTAAAATGACCATAAAATCCTCATACGATGTCCAATTCGATGATTCTTTTTGCTACGGGTTCGTAATTACGATACGGATCTAATACTTCATTCAAAACATAAATCGGAGCTCATTTGTTCAATATAATATTATTTATGCTTGAAGAAACGACGTTGAAGTATAAGAAAGAACGAGCGCAACACAACCCAAACCTATTTGAAACTCACCCGAGCCCTCGAGTCTCTAAACCAAACATGCACGCAAGTCTAGAAGCATCATACGAACTTGCTCGAACGATTAAATCATAAAATTAACATGTAAAACTATGAATTAAACCTCAAAACTCATTATTTTCCTCAAGAACACTTATAGTTCATAACATTTTAATCGGATGTCTGAATCACATCGAACGAACTCCGTTTTTCACAAAATTTCACAGGCAAGGCCTAAATATCATAACAAATTTGTACCGGCCTCCGGAACCAAAATACCGTTCCGATACCAATGACTTCAAATATTAATTCTTTTCTTTATTTCATAAATATTTCAACAAAATAATTTCTTTCAAAAATTGATTTCTAAGGCTTGGGACCACGGAATTCATTTTCGGGCATACTCCCGAGTGTCATATTTTACTGCGGACCTCCCGGGATCGTCGGAACACGGATCCGGGTCCGTTTACTCAAAATGTTGACCAAATCCAACTTTTATCAAATTTAAATTCTAAAAATCACTATTTCTCATATTTTCACATAAAAGCTTTCCGGTTTCACGCACGGACTGCGCACACAAATAGAGGTATTTAAAATTAATCTTTTTATGGCTAATAAGTCAAGAACGGAGTCTTAATTCATAAAATGACCCCTTTGGTCATCACAATCACCACCTCTAAAACAAACGTTCGTCCTCGAATGGACATAGAAAATTGCCTGAATTGGCGAACAAGTGTGGATATTTACACTGCATGTCCGACTCGGACTCCCAATTAGCTGCCTCAACAGGTTGTCCTTTCCATTACACTCGAGCTGAAGGAAAACTCTTATACCTCAATTGAAGAACCTGCCGGTCTAAAATGGCTATCGGCTCCTCCTCATAAGTCAAGTCTTTGTCCAATTGGACAGAGCTGAAATTTAACATGTGGGACGGGTCACCATGATATTTTCGGAGCATAGACACGTGGAATACCGGGTGAACCGAGGATAACCCTGGAGGCAATGCAAGTCTGTAAGCTACCTCCCCCACCTTATCAAGAATCTCAAACGGCTCGATATACCTACGGCTCAACTTACCTTCCTCCCAAATCTCATAACACCCTTCATGGGAGACACACGAATCAATACACTCTCTCCAACCATGAATGCCACATCACAGACCTTTCGATCGGCGTAACGCTTTTGCCTAGACTGAGCTGCACAAAGTCTCTCCTGAATAATCTTGACCTTATCTAAGGCCTCCTGAACTAAGTCTGTCCCCAACAATCGAGCCTCTCCCGACTCAAACCATCCCACTGGCGATCTGCACCGTCTACCGTATAACGCCTCATAAGGAGCCATCTGGATGCTCGACCGATAACTATTATTATAAGAAAATTCTGCTAACGGCAAGAACTGATCCCATGAACCTCCAAAGTCAATAACACAAGCGCGTAGCATGTCCTCCGATATTTGAATGGTACGCTTGGACTGCCCGTCAGTCTAAGGGTGAAATGTTGTACTTAACTCTACTCGGGTACCCAACTCACGTTGGACTGCCCTCAAAAAGTGCAAAGTAAACTGCTTACCCCGATAAAAAATGATGGACACGGGCACCCCATAAAGGCGAACAATCTCCCGAATATACAACTCAGCCAACCGCTCTGAAGTATAAGTACTAGTCACAGGAATGAAGTGTGCTGACTTAGTCAGCCTATCCATAATAACCCAAACCACATCGAATTTCCTCTGAGTCCGTGGGAGCCCAACAACGAAGTCCATAGTAATACGCTCCCACTTCCACTCAGGAATCTCTATCTGCTGAAGCAAACCACCAGGTCTTTGATGCTCATACTTTACCTGCTGACAATTTAAGCAACGAGCCACATAAGCCACAATGTCCTTTTTCATCATTCTCCACCAATAATGTTGTTTCGAATCTTGGTACATTTTTGCTGCACCTGGGTGAATAGAATACTTGGAGCTGTGAGCCTCCTCAATGATCAATTCACGGAGGCCATCAACATTAGGCACGCACAACCTTCCCTGCATCCTCAAAACGCCATCATCTCCAACTGTAACCTGCTTGGAACCCCCGTGCCGAACCGTGTCCCTAAGGACCGCCAAATGTGGGTCATCATCTTGCCGCTCTCGGATGCGATCAATTAGAGAGGACCGAGCGACAGTACACGCTAGGACACTGCTGGGCGAAATATCCAACCTCACGAACTGATTAGCCAAAGTCTGAATGTCTGAAGACAACTATCTCTTGCCAACTGTAATATACGCAAGACTGCCCATACTTACCGCTTTTCTACTCAATGCATCGACCACCATATTGGCCTTCCCCGGGTGATACAATATAGTGACATCATAATATTTTAACAACTCTAACCACCTCTGCTGCCTCAAATTTAAATCTTTATTCTTGAATAAGTACTGGAGGTTGCGATGGTCAGTAAAAATCTCACACGACACGCCTTAAAGATAATGCCTCCAAATTTTCAAAGCATAAACAATAGCTGCCAACTCTAAATCATGAACAGGGTAATTCTTCTCATGGACTTTCAACTGACGAGACGCATACGCAATCACCCTGCCATCTTGCATCAACACTTCTCCAAGGCCAAAACTCGAGAAACATCACAATACACCGTGAAAGAACCCGAATCTGATGGTAATACCAATACCGGTGCTGAAGTCAAGGTTGTCTTGACCTTCTAAAAGCTCGCCTCGCACTCATATGACCATTTAAATGGGGTACCTTTCTCAGTCAATTTGGTCACTGGGGCTGCTATGGATGAGAACCCTTCCACAAAACGACGGTAATAACTCGCCAAACCCAAGAAACTCCTAATCTCCGTAGTTGTAGAGGGTCTAGGCCAGTTCTTGACTGTCTCAATTTCCTTAATAGTTGTTCATTGTCAGTTACAAACTTATCAATTAGCTTCACGTTAACAATAGAAAGTCTCCTTTCAACACTTCACATTACCGATAACGAGATACGATGTTTGAAGACCTCGTAATTATATACCCGAATTAACGTGTCTCATTTAACGCCATATGGGCGATCACCTACCTTGTAGGTTAAAGCTCAATAATTATAGCACAAATTTGGAAAATTATGCACAGATAGTTAATTAAGTAATTAATTAATTTATTTTATTATTATTATTATTATTATTATTATTATTATTATTATTTTATACATAAATGTTTTTGGAGTAACCCTAACAGGCATGACTTCTTATTAGTATTCTTGTACAAATTTCAAATTTCACATGGGATAATTTAAACACAAGAATTTCCATCACAAGTATCTCATCCTTACATACTTCCACCGCGGCTCGTAGCCCATTTTAAATATACCAAATCATATTAACACGCGAGGATCTCGTCCTCAATTCTGAATCACAAGTAATATGCATATCGCCACTCGAAACCTTCCTTTCCTTCCTTTAAATATTTTCTGNTAAAAGAGCATATTAGAAGAATTTTATTAGATACGCATAACCGAATTAAGTTAAGGAAATCATCACTTTATAATAATTAGAGATTGTTCTTGTAATGGAACTATTTAATGTAACGACCTTATCCATACCATAGAAAATATATCAACAGGCTGGGTCTCCACCTCTAGGAATCTGACCTCCACTTTCAACATTTTGACCCATTTTTCCCTAGTTGGTCATGTAAGTTGAGTTATAACTGCAATAGGGCATGTAGCCTGAGTGCTCTGATGAAATTATTCGTCTGCTCATACCGAGTTTATACCAAATAACTTGTAATAACCATTGTAGGAATCTCGTAGTGGTGGTGCATTAAAAGAACTCATTGAAGCACCCCGAGTAATCAGATATACCGACTGGGCTAGTCGGCTGCCCGAGCCCTTGCCGAAATAATTTGTTATTGCGAAGCAAAATCCACTGAATCTTTTAGAACCTCGAGACCTCTCAGTCTCCTTAGCTTCCTCTTTTCCTCATCCCGGGCACATTCTAACATCTAAGCAATTTCTACCATTAGTCGAAATGAAGTATCAACTTGCCTTGAGTCGTACATAATTTTTTTTTACAATCATAATTGAGTCCTTTAATGAGTCTGGGGACTCGCCCTCTGGCTATATGAACTGAAGTAGAAGTATGACGGCTATCTTATCTAACTTGATGGCATATTATGATATCATCATAGTGACCTGACGCAACCGTTCAAACCCTATGCGCCACGCATTATGGAGTGTCCGAGAAAAAACTCTTTCACAAGTATTTGTGAGAGCTGAGTCAAGTAGTTGGTGTTGCAATGGCTGGTCTCCCTCTTCGTAGGCTTACGACAAACACCGGCGGCCAATTTCTTCTTTAACTATGCTGACTAAACATTGCTGAGCTACCCCATTTATTAATATGCTCTTCGTTATTCTTTAGGGTTACTCTTATCCTTATTGATGCACAATGATCCCAAAGGTAAGTCCCTATACAGATAATTCTTGGCACGAACCATATAGTCTAGAAGCTTGTCAACCGTTGTACTCCCTTTAGAGCACCCCAAAATTCGCAACTGTGACTTCCACGCTGAGTAGACCTTCTGTAGATTTAAAGTTGTTCGAATATATTCTTTGGTATTGAGGTATAGGTTATTAAATAGGCAGACATACCGCAATTCCCAGCTTTATCTCTTGCAAAATCTCCGGCCTTATACATTCCAAGACAAAATCGATATAACACATGGCCTCACAATCTATTCCTTGACAGTGGACTTCCCCACTTGGCACGAAGTCATAGGTCACAATGCCTGATAATCCAAAATATTAAACTTCACAGATCATATAAATCAACCCCGATGCTTTCAACTATTCCCTTGTTATGCAATACTGGAGTAGCTATAAATCCTTCTGGGATATGGACTAGTCCAACCTGTACCGACTGAGCTAGAACCTCCGCGTCTAGATCCATTTGAGACTGTACAATAAGTGTTGATGTTCGAGCTTTAGACTGAGCTCTACTTCTGTATCTTCCCTTGATCGTAGCTGTCATTGGGGCTTCATCTCTTGTCCGGTCATAGACGCTTTGCGTGTTGTCAAGATTTGTGAGAGGACAAGAATAGGCAAGTTCAATCATCAATGTAAGAATAAATTTGTACGATGGATTAGAATAGAAGTGAAATTGTTCCTAACTTCAAAGCCCCTGAGAGATAAGTACAGACGTCTCCGTACCGATACTTCAGACTCTACCAAGTTTGTTCGTGAATTGTGAGACCTAGGCAACCTAGTGCTCTGATACCAACTTGTCATGACCCAAATTCTCAACCTTAGGGATCGTGA
>ML255221.1:37170-53760 GCA_005239495.1 Nicotiana undulata
GAGTGTAGTATAAGTACAACCGACCCCATGTACTGAGTAAGTGCCGACCCTAACCTCGGCGAAGTAGTGACGAGGCTAAGGCTGGGCTTTAACAATATAGTCGATAACAATATTAAATAACAAAGCAGTAGAGAAGTCTCAACAAATAAATAAACAAATAAATATGTTGCAACAAATTTTCATCACTCAGCTGCCTTTTTTAGATCTCAGCTATAACCAAACCTTAAATAAATTTTCAAATTTCCAAACTTTAGCTTTAAAAAAAATAGTGCCAAAATATATAAAGAATAGTAAATTAAATATTTAAGCTTTTCAAACTTTATTTCTTTTTGAAAATCAGAAAAAAAATATAAATGTCCTCCCTTATCGCTCCTTGTTGTGGCGTGCAACCCGCTCCCACCTGTCCTCCATTATCACTCCTCCCTAAATATATCACCGTTATTACTCATGTTGCGGCGTGCAACCCGATCCCACCTGTCCACCCTTATCACTCCTTGTTGCGGCGTGCAACCCGCTCCCACCAGACATATCATATCAATTTATTCATAAATTTCACAATTTAGGCCAAGCCTTTCACAATATTTTTGCCTCAATAATTATAAATAATAAACTGCATTTTCCTCATAATTTCATCAATATCCTCTCAACCATGAAACCAACAGGAACATAAGAATATCAATATTTATTTCGTAAAACAATGCCAAGCTCCTCAACCGTTTTATATCACAGGGGAGTCAATTCAAACAATCAGTATTTTTCCAAAAATAGTCACAACAATATCTAACAACAAATTAATATGTCCAAATAGTCATGGAAACAAGAAAGAACATATAACAAGTAAAACCATAATCAAATAAGTGAGGAACGGGAAGGGGATCATGTTCAACAGAAAATTTGGGTGGTGCATAGGTACTCNCTTTTCGTTTTGAATTCACCTCTAACTTGCTCGAATCTAATCACAATTAATTTAATATCATTAACTAATACTAAAGGAACTTACTTTATTGAATAATATAATTTTTCCTAAGTTTTCTATTTAAGAAAAAGTGAAAACCCGACCCCGGGCCCGCTTGGTCTCAACTCGGGGTTCGGACTAAATTACGTTTACCTATTCACCCACGAACCCAAATATGCTATTAGTTTTGAAATCCGACCTTAATTTGATATAAAAATTCAATTTTTACAAAACTCCCTAATTCTACCCAAATCCTAAATTTTTACCATGGAAATCTTTTATTTTTGCTTTAAAAGTGATGCAAAATAGTAAGGAATTGAAAGAACAAGGTTTGAAATTGATTACCTATGAATTGGGGATGAAGATTGTTGAAGAAAACTCGTTTTTAGGGCTGGAACCTCGAAAAATTGGANACCCGTTTTTAATATATTTTTTGCCAGGTATTCTGCCTCGTTTCTCGTTCCAAACGATCCCTAAACTCGATTTTTATGTTTTCAATGGATTTCTTGTGAAATTCTAGTCAAGTTAGGCTTTTGAATCACTCAATTTGACCTTATAATGAAGGATATATGTAGGTTTTAATATTTGCTATTAGTGCAGATTTTTAATACGCGTCAGGGGTAATTTCATCATTAACCTGAAAAATCTACCAACCTTAGTAAAATGACCATAAAATCCTCATACGATGTCCAAATTTGATGATTCTTTTTGCTACGGGTCTCTAATTACGATACGGATCTAATACTTCATTCAAAACATAAATCAGAGCTCATTTGTTCAATATAATATTATTTATGCTTGAAGAAACGACGTTGAAGCATAAGAAAGAACGAGCGCAACACAACCCAAACCTATTTGAAACTCACCCGAGCCCTCGAGGCTCTAAACCAAACATGCACGCAAGTCTAGAAGCATCATACGAACTTGCTCGTACGATTAAATCATAAAATTAACATGTAAAACTATGAATTAAACCTCAAAACTCATTATTTTTTCCTCAAGAACACTTATAGTTCATAACCTTTCAATCGGATGTTTGAATCACGTCGAACGAACTCCGTTTTTCACCAAATTTCACAGGCAAGGCCTAAATATCATAACAAATTTGTACCGGCCTCCGGAACCAAAATACGGGTCCGATACCAATGACTTCAAATATTAATTCTTTTCTTTATTTCATAAATATTTCAACAAAATAATTTCTTTCAAAAATTGATTTCTAAGGCTTGGAACCACGAACATCATTTTCGGGCATACTCCCGAGTGCCATATTTTACTGCGGACCTCCCAGGATCGTCGGAACACGGATCCGGGTCCGTTTACTCAAAATGTTGACCAAAGTCAACTTTTATCAAATTTAAATTCTAAAAATACCATTTCTCATATTTTCACATAAAAGCTTTCCGGTTTCACGCCTGAACTGCGCACACAAATAGAGGTATTTAAAATTAATCTTTTTATGGCTAATAAGCCAAGAACGGAGTCTTAATTCATAAAATGACCCCTTTGGTCATCACATTTGGTACTGGTGTTGTCACATAGAAGAGGTACACAGTCAGTGTATACTCTAAAATCCTCCAATTATTGTTTGATCCATAGAAGCTGAGCACAACATGAAGATGCAGCAACATATTCTGCTTCAGCTGTTGAAAGAGCTACTGAATTTTGCTTCCTTGTGCCTCATGAAATCAGACAGGATCCGAAGAAGTGAGCCATTCCAAATGTGCTTTTCCTATCCACAAGATAACCTGCAAAATCAGCATCAGCATATCTAACAAGGTTAAAATTGTCACCTGAAGGGTAATACAGAACCGGATCCTATTGTCACGACCCAAAATCGAGGGACGAGACCGGCCCTTAACCGGGTGAACCCAGTCAAGCGGACCTGGATTGCCTTTCCTGCCCAACGTATTATTCCGCGTTCATAACATACATTATTTCATGTGAGTTAGCCGATTTTAGTTTCAAAGTACATTTCACACATATCTCCACTTGTTTCCTCTTTTAAAATTTTAACGATTGATATTCAAACATACATAATACATGAATAATTTTCCAACATGATTCACGATTTTGAGCATGTACTGTTACTACCCAAAAATACATATTTACACCCACATCATGTCTACGGAGCCTCTACGACTACTAGGGATTTTACATAACTTGCCGGTAACAAGGCCCCGGCTATACCTTTACAACATAAACAAAAGAATGTGGTATGATCCACACACGGCCCCGAGGAGAAGAGGGGCTCACCACAACTGCTGCAGAGAAGAAAAGGAGGTGCCACTAACGACGGGCTGAGCTACTTGCTATAGAACCACCTACATCCATATAAAATATGTAGCGCCCCCGGCAAAAGGGACGTTAGTACTGTGGAATAGTACTAGTATGTATGAACAAACTTTATCCCAAGTACAATCAACCAATATTACATATAAGAAAAAGGACAGCAATAGAACCAGAAACCAAAACACACGGAAAGAGACAATCAAAGTCAACAATTTTACAATCTATCCTTTTTCTCCTTCCAACACCATCATATTCACGAATTTCATAATTTTCATATCAATAGTGATAACGATCATTTTTCCACCCTTATTACCTCGGCCACCCTTATCACCACAACCCACACCTTATTACTTCGTGTTGCGGCGCGCAACCCGACCCCGCCTGACAATTTATTTTTCAACCTTATCACCACAATCCACACCTTATTACTTCGTGTTGCGGCGCACAACCCGACCCTGCCTGATAATTTATATTTCAAAAATAACACCACCAATAATTTCATCACAACAACAACAACAACAAACAATTTCATTATAAGAACTTTCCTTTCAAGGATTCCAAATTCAACAACAACACCAAACAATTTCATCACACGGGCCTTCCTTTCAAGGATCACAGATTCACATTTTGCAATTCGTTTACTTGGGCTCAAGGCACCCCAAACTTTCATCAAGCAGCAATTTATGCACAAGGTGTTGCCATAACCATTCAACTTATTTATAATGCTTCATATCAATAACTTGAAACAACTACCACCTTTGCACATAATAAGTTAGGCATGCCAAGCCACAATTTAAAATCTCATCTAACACAGTGGGGTATCAATCAACTAGATAGTCAATTCTCGTATCTCCATATAAGTACACATACCGTATGCTTACCACAACAAGAGGGATTTTACAAGGATTAAAATTAGCCATACATACCTGGAGTTGAAATCCCCTTTTTAACTTTTACTCACAAATCACCGAATCGACTAGTACCGTCAATCTAGTTCACAAATAAACGTATTCAACTTAGAATTGGAAGTCATGCATGCAATTCGGACTCTCTTAAACATTTTGCCAAATACTATGTGACCCCAATAGATTACCAACCCCGTCTTTGTGAAATTTACCCCAAACCAATCCCTCTTACTAGATTACCACCATTTTAAAACATGCATGCAAGGTCTTAGTTAATATTTTCAAGAAACAATCCATGCAAATCCTCCCTTTGTTTAAAATCAAAAAATTAGTGAAAAAAGGGTTGGGAACCCTTACCTGCTAGAATGAGGAAGAGGAAGATTACTCGAATTATCAGGCCTGAGGGACTTTGAAAATCAACTTGATGGAAAAACCACTTTCTCTCTCAAGAACTCCCCTTTCCTTCTCTCTATTTTGTTCAGAAAACTTGTTAAAATGAAGGGGTGGGGTGTTTTAATGAACTGGGGGTCGGGTTTTAAAATTAGAAAAATTAGGAGCCCGACACAGGAATGCGGTCAAGAATGCGATCGCATTCCTGATATGCGGTCCGCAGAGACGACCGTAGAATGGCCCTCCAGGTGGGCCAAAATTAAAACACATTGTGCAGGTATGTGACCACTATGCAATCCGCATGCACGTTTATGCGATCGAATAGTGCGTCGCATAACCTCCCTCACAAAAAATCAAAGGGAAAGAATGCGACAACTATGCGGTCCGCAGAACCGAAATGCGATCGCATAATGGACCGCATAGTTGTCCTCAAATTGGGCAGTGGCCTGCCCAGGTATGCAACCATTATGTGGTCCGCATACCCATTATGAGATTGCATAGTGCGTCACATAACGCCCAACTTCTGGAAAATTTTATTCTTTCAAATTCCGGGGTACTTTTACACAATCAAGGTCCGTTTTAAGAATTTCTACAGTTATAACAACTCGGGGACTTATTCGGGCATTATTTTAAATAAGAAATTTTACGGGTCTTTACACCTGTGTTCCCTTAAGATATCTCAGAATTCTTTTGGCAGCCTTTAGATGAGATTCCTTGGGATTTGACTGGAACTTTGCACATAGTCCCACACTGAATACAATATATGGCCTACTGGAAGTGAGATAGAGGAGAGATCCAAGAATGCCTCGATACATTGTTTGATTTACAGGAGAGCCAGATTCATCCATTTCTAGTCGAATGGCAGTGGCAATTACTTTTGATGTTTCCATATCAAACCTCTTCAGAAGCTCCTTGATATATTTCTGCTGACTAATAAATATTCCCTTTGTGGACTGCTTCACTTGAAGACCCAAGAAGAAATTCAACTCCCCCGTCATGCTCATCTCAAACTCACTTACCATGAGAATTGCAAACTCCTCACAAAGCGAGTCAGTTGTCGCCCTAAAGATGATATCATCAACATATACCTGAACAATGAGCAGATTCCTTCCTCGTTTCTTCAGAAACAGAGTGTTGTCAATTTTCCCTCGAGCAAAACCATTTTCTAAACGAAACTTTGACAACCTTTCATACCAAGCTCGAGGAGCCTGCTTCAATCCATACAGTGCCTTATCCAATTTGAACACATATTTAGGATGTTCATGACATTCAAAAACTGGAGGTTTCTTAACATAGACTTCTTCCTCTAGAAAGCCATTCAGAAATGCACTTTTGACATCCATTTGGAATAGAGTGAATTCCAATATGTGATGTAAAGGCGATGAGGATTATGATGGCTTCCATACGAGCAACTGGAGCAAAAGTCTCATCATAATCAATTCCTTCCTCCTGATTGTAACCTTGGACAACTAACCTTGCCTTGTTCCTTGTAGTGTTTTCATGTTCATCAAGCTTGTTCCTGAATACCCACCTGGTCCCTATGACAGTTCGATCTGAGGGTCAAGGAACCATGTGCCACACTTTGTTCCTTTCAAATTGATGCAGCTCATCTTGCATAGTTGTGATCCAGTCTGTATTCTTTAAGGCTTCCTTAATTTTTTTGGGTTCTATTTGGGAGAGGAAGGCTGAGAAGGCAAGTGAATTTCTGGCTTTTGATCTGGTTTGGACTCCTAAATCAAGGGGAGTGATTATATTATCGAGAGGATGGGAGATTTTGTGTTTCCAGTTGGGCACTTAAATATCATTAGTAGAGGATCTAGGTAATCCAGATTGGTTCCCTTGCATTCTTCTTTCTGCTACCCGTGGAGTACTTTGAACTGCATCAACCACTCTTTCTTATACTTCAGTGGTTGTGATTGTGGTACCTGGTTCCTCTTGAGTTGGAGAGGAAGAGATTGCATTGTCTTCACCTGTCTCCTTCACTTGACTCATCATATCTGTCTTTCCATTTTCCATATCGATAATCTCTCCTGGAACCAGCAGTGGCTCTTCATCTTGGTCATCCTTTTTTCTCTTCTCACATGATGGATGGGACTCGTCAAATATTACATGAACACTTTCCTCCACAAACTGAGTCTTTTTTATTGTAAACCTTGTAAGATTTACTTTGAGAAGAATACCCTATAAAAATTCATTCATCACTCTTGGCACCAAATTTTCCAAGCTGATCCTTTCCATTGTTGATAACATAACACTTTCACCCAAACGTTCTTAAGTGAGTCACCTTGGGCTTCCTTCCATTTAGCAGCTCATAGGGGGTTTGTTCAAGAATGACCCGATCATGCACCTGTTTACCAAGTAGCAGGCAGTTATTATGGCTTCTACCCAGAAGTTTTTGGCTATCCCACTATCTATCAGCATTGTTCTAGCCATATCTTTAAGGGTTCTATTCTTCCTTTCTACAACTCTATTTTGATGTGGAGTTCATGGAGCTGAGAAGTTGTGGGTGATGCCATTTTCACTACAGAATTCATCAAACTTAGCGTTATCGAATTTTTTTCCATGATCGGATATGATGCAAGCCACTTTTGATTCCATCTTCACTTGAATTTTCTTCACAAAGCCTACAAACACTTCGAAGGTCTCATCCTTTATTCTGAGAAACAGCGTCCAAGTGAATCTGGAGTAGCCATCCACTATCACAAAAATGTATCTTTTTCCTCCCCTGCTTGGCACTCTCATAGGGCCACATAGATCCATATGAAGGAGATCAAGTGGCTTTGAGGTGCTGACATCCTTCTTTGGTTTGAATGAGTATTTCGCATGCTTTCCTCTAGCACATGCATCACAAACTCTGTGCTCTTTGAACTGTGAATTTGGCAAACCACGAACCAGATCCTTCTGTATCAGTTTATTTAGAAGAGAGAAGCTTGCATGTCCCAACCTTCTATGGCATAGCTCAGCATCATCATCAATTTCTTTAAGGCTTCTTAGATCACCACTTTGTAAGGACTTAAAATCAGCAACGTAGGTATTCTTGTATTGTTTGACCACAAGTACCACTTCACCAGTTACCAAATTGGTAAATGTGCATATCTTTAACAAGAACTCCTCCTTGTTTCCTTTATCACCTATTTGAGAAACACTCAAGAGACGATACTTCAGACCATTGACATAGTATACGTTCTCAATTGAGTGAGAGAGAGACTTTCCAATTTTTTCGACAACAAGAATGTACCCTTTTTTCCATTTCCAAAGGATACACTCCCTCCTTGCAAGGCTTTTAGTGAAAGGAAGTCAATGGTATTCCTAGTCATGTTCTTTGAGCATCTACTATCCATGAACCATTGTTGACTGCTTCCTTTCACTGTTCCCTGCACAAGAAAATCAAGGGTTAGATTTAGGAACCCAAACAAGTTTGGGTCCTTTGTAATGAGAAAAGGGATAAATAAGTGGTCGTCTAGTCCATGCAGGAAACATGCACTTTTTATGAGTGGAACCCGGTCCCTCTTCAGCAAAAACTTTATTTTTCTGAAGGGACTGGACACTGACTTTGAAATTTTCTTTAAAATGGCCATTGTTCGCACAGTGGGTACACAACCATTTATCGGGTACAGTGACATACTTGTTGTGAAGGTTATAAGGAGTTCTTTACTTTTGGAACCCTATTCCCTTCTTGTTTCAACTATTGTTAACGTACGTGGAAGTAACAACATCAGAGGACCATGCCCATTTTAGGGATTTCTCAAGATCATTTTTTGCTCTTTCCAGTTCTGCTTGAAGCTGTCTATTTTTCTCAAGTTCATCACATAGACTAGTTTTTATAGCATTCAACTCATTTTAAAGCTTAATATGTGCTTCACTTGCAACTTCCTTTCCTTTCTCAGAATTTCCAGGCCTACCTTCTGCTTTGAGTTCCTCTATTGTTTCCTTCAAGTCTACAATCACCACTAGGATATCATCTCTTTCTAGTTCTAAGGCATCAACTTTCTCTACTAAGTCATTCTTTTCTTTACTGAGATTTGTGATGGTTTCTTTTAGGTCAACTACTACTACCATCAAATCGTCTCTTTCATGTTCTAACTAGAAATTTTCTCAATTAGAACCTCCTTTTCATTTTTCAGATTATCTATAGTTTCCTTCAGGTCAACTACATAAACTACCAAGTCATCTCTCGTTTTCTCAGCATCTTCTAAATCTATGGCTAAGGCATCCTTATCACTCACTAGACTATGGTAGGTATCAATCAACACATTAGCTAGTGACATGAGTTTTTTAGGAGAGAAGGATTTCAGATTTCTCTAAACATCCCTAAACTTTACCTCATTACTGTCATCATCTTCATCATTGTCTGACTGAGCCATCAAAGCAAATATTGAATCATATTCATTGGCTTCGCTTTCAACTGCCATCATAGAACTATCACCTACATCATTTTCTTCTTCAGACTCACTGGAGGAATCTCCCCATGCTGCAAGAGCTTGCTTCACAACATTGTCAGCTGTGTTTTTCCTTTTAAAGCATTTTTCAGGAATCGGGTTCCTCTTGGCTGCTTTATCAGAGTTGTGCTTGAAATGTTTTTGCTTCAGGAGAGGGCAGTCCTTGATGAGATGCCCTAGCTTTCCACATTTATGACAGAGGTCATAATTGTTTTGTTTGCTGGAACTACCTATCTTGGGTATGCCTCCATTCCTTCTAACCATTTTTTGAAACCTTCTGGTTAAGTAAGCCATGTCACTATCCTCCTCACTTGAGTCATTGCTTTTATCTTTGAGTACCAGGTTCTTTTTCTTCTTTGGTTCTCTTCTTTCATTCTTCTTCTTCTTCTTCTTCTTCTTCTTCTTCTTCTTCTTCTTCTTCTTCATTTCATAGGTTTTTAGATTCCCAATTAGCTCATCTATGGTCAGCGCCTGCAAATCCTTTGCTTCAGTAATGACATTCACTTTACTCTCCCGGGAGCTGGGCAAAAGGCTAAGAATTTTCCTCACGAGATTGTTCCTTGGAATGATTTCACCAAGCGAGTGTAACTCATTTATGATGGAAGTGAATCGAGTGTGCATATCTTGAACGGATTCATCATCCTTCATTCTAAAGAGCTCATAGTCGGTGGTGAGCATATCAATCTTGTACTGCTTTACTTGAGTGGTTCCTTCATGTGTTGTTTGTAAATTTTCCCATATCTCCTTGGCGGATTGACAGGTTGAGATCCTGTTGTATTCATCAGGTCCTATGCCACACACCAAAATCTTCTTAGCACGAAAGCTTTTCTCCACAGCTCTCATGTCTGCGTTGTTGTATTCTTTCTTGGTTTTTGGCACCATTAGAAAAGGGTCTCCAACCTTCTTTGTTGGGACATAAGGGCCATCACAAATAACATCCCACAACTCGGAATCTTCTTCCATTATAAAGTCATGCATTCTAGTTTTTCACCAGCCATAGTATTGGTCGTTGAATCTTGGGGGCCTATAAGTTGATTGTCCTTCCTCGAAGTTCGGTGGAGCATCCATAATGAGGATCCTCTCTAGGTGTTAACCTTTTAGAAGAACCTACTCTGATACCAAATGATAGAATGTATGAGTCCACCAAACTGTATAGAGACCTGGTCCTATAACAGTTTCCACAGAACTCGCTAATGCATCAGTAAGTAAATGGCACAAGGGATTTTACGTGAAAAAATCCCTGCTCAAGGGGATCAAAAATCACGACCTACACTGGTAGGATTTCAACTTCACTACTGAGCAATCTTTAGATTACAACCTATTGTAACCTAGGAGTTAGACTCTTAATCTTTCACTAACTTGTAATACACCTATTACAAATCATTTTGCAATACACCTATTACAAAGACTTCAACTCATGACTAACTCTAGTCACGACATAAACACTAAGGGTTTATGGTTTTCAGAGGTTCCTAATTAAAGCTTATAAATAAGCAAAGTAGGAATTACAATGAAGAACAAATACAAAGTTACAACTCAACTAAGGACATATAAGAGACTTGTTGTAGGAATTGGTCTGTAGTAGAGTTGTACTTTGTTCTTGATGCACTTGCGAATTTAATGCTTGATTATCAGATTTGGAATGCTTGAATGGATTTCAGAAGTGTTCAAATGATGTTTTGTTGTAATGCTTCTTGTTAATACACTTTGGACGACATCACTTGAATGATGTAATCATTTGGTTGGTACAAGGTCCTTCCCAATTGGAAGTGACTGCTACACTGTTTCTGCACTATAGCGTGTACAGTGCAGGCAATCACTTTCCACTTATAGAGAGTTGACTTCGTATTTTTGTCAGGGAAACCCAAAGGGATCATGTCCCTGATTTGATTCTTTATCTTCTTAAGTCATAAAGCTCACGTTAGCTTGAGTCCGTTGATTGAGTTATATACCAAGTGTGCATCAGGTTCTTTATCTGGTTCTTTGATAGTAAGTTTGTTATATTATCAAAACATAAATCTAAGAGACTGTAAGCCCATCATGATACAACTATGGATCATAGGTCAGTAGTAGCTACTCATGTAACATCAGCCACCACGAGTGCCCAGAGCACCTTGGTCTCTGTATCTTTTACAACGTAGTAATGAAGTTCAGTAATCTTTTATGACCAAATCAATAATAATAATACTTAAATAACTTACCTAAATTTCACAAATCTTCCTTGAAATTTCGGCTTGTAACCTATATATATATATATATATATATTCCTTTTTGTGGTTCAAATATTGCATGAAAATCGATCATTTCTTGACATGTAGTGTAACATCTTAAAAACTTAATTTGTAGCTTAAAAACATACTAGTTTGCCTTTTTCCTCAATTTCTCTGTTAAAAACTCGATTATTTTATTTTATTTTTCTTCATTGGATGAATACATTTATAGGAACAAAAAAATACATACATTTAATCGTGCATGTTACTGGTCAACATCTTTAAATTATTTCCTTATACAGACCTCATGTCTTTCAAGTTCCGCATAGGAAATCTACTACTATTTGGGAGATAATTGTCCATTAAACTTTAGTTGTATTCTTTTCCATTAGATAGTACTACCTTAAACTTCGGGCTCTAAATTAAGTGACATAATGCACTCTTGAGCTAAGGCTTAAGTTGAATTTACTGTCTAGGGTTGTATTAGTACGAGTGAAACTTTCTTTTAGCATTTCCTTTTACTTAAATATTCAGAGTTATAGAGAAAACACAATTTTTATTGCTAATATATGAGTTCACCATGATCCACATGTGGCTGAGATTTTCATTATCTAAATACGTGAAATTTTCTTTCCATAAAGGGTGGTTGTGGAACTTGAACTCGAGAATTCTACCAGCCACTTTACAGTATTAAGCACTCAATTTAAATTTAATCAATGGGTAGAGTAACTGATACATCTTGATAGTCATCGAGCACTTTAGATTCTAATTGAGGCTACTTTTATAAAAGAGCGGTTACATGTGCAATTTGACCAACAATAGAAGACTATCCTATAATTGGTCCCTTTCTATGGTTAGTTACGGTTAAAATATTGTTTCACTTTTAGTTCACTTATAATATTTCATATATCAGTTACAATGGTTTGAACAAGGTTCCACATCAAATACATTTTGTGAACGATGTGATCTCGTGGCATGAGTTGTAATATTTAGCTCCCTAGTATAAATAGTCCTTAATGCTCTTGTTTTTTACTTAGCGTATTTTGATATTGAGATTATCAATTCTTTGAGTGAGTGTTATAAATGAATTTCATTGTTGGTTGAAAATATTTATGATGGTTTTTATGGGGATTCTTCCCTTAAGGGGTATACTATAGTTTAGGGTTGAATAGGATTTAACTTGAAGGGCATTTGTGTTTGATTTTAAGTGTTCTTTAATTTTTCAAATTAGTTCTATGCTCAATTCTATCTATCTATCCATGTATTTGTGCTTTTGTTATTTTTGCTTCCTCATTCATATCAGTAGCTCAACAAATAGGGGACTTTATACACGTGGATTAACGGAGAACCAATATTAGTGTCAGGAGGTAGGGATGGAAAATGAAAAATAAAAAAGAATACTTCTTTGACTGCGCAACCTTCTCAAATTATGTTTAATCACTGCATTTTGTAATATGACATAATTGTATTTATAAGGAAATGATCATTATTACTTTATTGTAAAATGTAACTCATTATTAGTTGGCAAATAGGCATGTGCATGTAAGAAAGATGTGCTTGGCAGAGATTTATTATTTGACACCAAGTTTGGATAAGTGGCGGAGATCTCTTACAAGTTGGAAACTTGCCTTTATGAACTTGCAAGACTTAGTTTAATTTCTCCTATAAATACTGTTGATGCTCCCCTTTTCTAAACACACCAACAATTCAAGAGTCTTTATTCTTTTGTCTTTCTCTCCTCTTGTATTGAGAGTATTTTGTAAGCGAGTTGAGTATTGGAAAACACTTATGTGATCTCTTTCTTTGGAGTGATCTTGCGAGGTTATTCTCTCGGGGTTATTGAGGATTAATTAGAGTATTTGCTCTAATTTTGTACTCTCTTTGTACTCGTATTGGTATAGTGGATTTGCTCCTCTCCGCTCGTACTCTTTTTGATCGAATCACGTTAAATTTGTGCCTAATTTATATGCTTTAGTTGCCATTATTATCAACTGGCATTGTCTTTGGTATTGTCAGTATAATGTTGTTTGGCCAGATTCCGCCTACCGGGGTTCAAGATCCTAACAAATCGGTATCAGAGCTGGATCTAATCGGGTTAGTTTCAGTAGCCAATATGACTCTAACAAAGACTTATGTTGAAAAATTCGATTGAAGTGCAAACTTCGGGATGTGGAAATTAAAGGTGGAAGCTATCCTAATTCAGGACGACTTAGATTTGGCATTTCAAGGAAAGAAGAAGAAGCCGAATAAAATAATGGACAAGGAGTTTGCTGTCATTGACAAAAAGGAAAAAGAATATATCATTTTAAATCTCTCAAATGAGGCGTGAAGTTGTTGCAGAAAGCTCAGCCAAAGGGATATAGAAAAAGTTAAAAACTCTATATATGAAAAGATAGTAGAAAACAGGATTTACCTAAAGCAAAAACTCTACACTTTTTGTATGGATGAAGGTACCTTCATACTTACACATCTTGATACTTTTGATTCCCTTCTTATGAATTTAAGTAACATAGATTCTGAAATCAAAGATGAGGATCAAGTCGTGTTATTGCTTGTTTCCTTACCCCGGTCGTTTAAGCATATAAGAGATACTATGCTTTATGGAAAGGATAATATTTCTTATAAATATATCAAATCTATTTTGAAATCAAAAGAACAAATAAATAGATACTGCTGGGAAATTAGTGGGAACCAAGGGGAGCTTGTTTGTAAGAGGTAGATCCAACAAGAAAGATTCAAGTAGTGAGGGACCTAAACCAAGGTTAAAATCCAGATACAAAATGTCATGTGCAAATACTGTCATAAGAAAGGCACATTATTTATGAATGCTTTAATTTGAAAAATAAAGAAAAGCATACATAAAAAAAAATGAGCACAAAAATACTGACACTGTCAAAGCAAATGTAGTTGCTGATGAGATTGAGGGAATTATGTTTTAGCAACTAACAATAGTTTTAAATCTAACAATGAGTGAATTTTAGATTCAGGTTATTCTTATCATATGTGTCCCAATCAGGATTTATTTACCACATATGAATTTATTAGAGGTGGGGTTGTCTTGATGGGCAATAGTGATGCCTGCAAAGTTATTGAAAAAGATTTAGTCCGGATCAAAATGCACAATGGGTGTGCTGAGAACTCTCACCGATGATAGACTCCTGACTTGAAGATAAATCGCATCTCTTTGGTTACTCTAGAATCTCTAGGGTGCAAGTACACATGTGAAGCTGGAGTTCTGAAAGTTTCTCATGGTGATCTTGTGATCATGAAAGCAATGCAGATCTGGTACATTATATACTTGATTAGGATCTGTTGTTACAAGTTCTACTGCAATTTCAACATCACATAAATTAGATTCTGACATCACCAAATTGTGGCATATGCGATTGGGACAAATGAGTTAAAAAAAGTCTTTCCATCCTTAGCAAAATAGATTTCTTGTGTGGCCAAAGTACCAGAAATATGGAGTTCTGTAAACACTGTTTGTTCGGGAAGCAGAAAAGAGTCATCTTCAAATCTCTAGCAATTCATAGGACAAAAGGTAATTTAGATTACATTTATTCAGATCCTTAGGGTCCTTCATGTACCCCTTCAAAAGATGGTGTCAGGTATATGTTAACTTTAATTGATAATTATTCAAGGAAAGTTTGCATTTATTTCCTGGAAAACAAAAGTGATGTTTTCTTAACTTTCAAACAATGATTTTTTTTATTGAGAAGCAAACAGAAAAACATGTTAAGCCGATTAGAACAGATAATGGCTTGGAATTTTGTAATGATGAAGTCACGAATTTTGTAAGAATGAAGGAATTGCTCGACACCGTATTGTGAGAATGACACCTCAGTAAAATGGTGTGGCAGAAAGAATGAATAGAACTCTTTTGAAAAGGGTTCGTCGCATGATTTCAAATGCTGGGTTGACAAACGTCTTTTGGGCAGAAGCTATCTCTACATCTTGTTATATTGTCAACCGTGCTCCTTTTGCTCCCTTGAACTTTAAGACTCCAAAGAAAATGTAGTCAGGCGCTCCTACTAATTATTCTGATATAAAGATTTTTGGTTGCCATGTATACATGCATGTAAATGAGGAAAAATTAGAGGCAAGGCTAAAAAGTGCATTTTTCTTGGGTATGCATCTGGGGTGAAGGATTCCGACTATTGTCAGGACCCGAAATTCTGCCTTTCAGGCCGTGACTGCGTCTAACGTTGAACCCGCTAGACAAGCCAACGTATACAATATTATTGCCTTAATAACACAACATAAAAGTATTTAAAACCATTAACTTTCAAACATTTACTGAAATAACTCGAATTCATTAATGTTCAACCTTTACCGAAAACATCCCACACTATTAACTTTCAAATCTTTACTGAACATCCCAATCACTTCAAAAGTTTTTACAGCGGAAAAGTAATAATATTCCCAAAACGCATAAAGAAATGATAAAGGTAACAACATCGCAAAATATCCCAAAACCGGGGTGTCACAACCTCACGAACTAACTAACTGAGTGCTAAATACAAAGTCTGAAAGAAATGTATAATTGTCTTGGAACTAGAAGAAAAAAAGTAAGACAATGAGGAAATCCAAATGTAGGAGAGACACCAAGGCCCACGAACGCCAGCGGGTATACCTTGAAGCTCTGGGTGGACTGAAGGTGACTCCCTCAATGCGGTCCACTGGGTCCGGATGCAGGATCTACACAATATTAAGAAGTGCAGTGTAGCATCAGTACAACCGACCCTATGTACTGAGTAAGTGCCGAGCCTAACCTCGGCCGAAGTAGTGACGAGGCTAGACTTGACATTAACGATAACTTGTCCTATTCTACAGCAGGTAACAAGAAATAACACAAGGAAGAAGATAAGCAGGCAAGTAGGGGATACGGGAGCAGTAAAGGGGGACAAGTGAAATAAAGCAGTCACATCGACAGATAGAAGTGATCCAGAGAAACAATCCAACATAATCGACAACGAAACAAGTATAAATGTCANGATGCAATGTAATCAAATATCATGGCATGACATCACCCTTCGTGCTTTTACTCTCTTCCTCACAATGCAATGTACAATGAATCATGGCACGACATTTACCTTCGTGCTTATAATCAATATGAATCATGGCACAACATTTACCTTCGTGCTTATAATCAATAAAATTATGGCACGGCATCACCGTTCGTGCTTTACACTCTTCCTCGCTATGCAAAGTAATCAAATATCATGGCACATCATCACCCTTCGTGCTTTACACTCTTCCTCACCAAACAATAACAGATAACATGGCAAGGAGTACAACATAGTGGAAAATAAGCAGTTCAAAACACCCGGCAAAGAGGAAAACATCAACTTAATAGCTCAATAAATGCCCGGCAAGGGTCTCAGCTATAACCAATCACC
>ML255222.1:0-14993 GCA_005239495.1 Nicotiana undulata
ACATACTCAGTACATTATTCGTACTGACGCCCCTTTTGCCTGGGGACGCTGCGTTTCATGCCCACAGGTCCTGATAGACAGATCGAGATTCCTCTAAGTTGGCTATCAGCTCAGCGGAAGGTGTTGGTGCGCTCCATTTGCTCCAGAGTTGCTTATGTGGTGAGTAAGATTATGACATGTACTGATTAGTATGGTGGGGCCATGTCCCGACCTGTATGACGTTTATGTACTCTTAGAGGCTTGTAGACATATGTCGTGTACGTGAAAGATTGTACGGCCTTGTCGGCTTATGTTTTGAGTTTATAAATGATCATGTTGGCCTATTAGGCCAGTATGTCACGTGTATATGATGATGTAATAAGAAAGATACATTACGTTGGTACTCGGTTGAGTAAGGTACCGGGTGCCTGTAGCGGTCCATCAGTTTGGGTAGTGACAAGAGTGGTATCAGAGAAGTTATGTCCTAGGGAGTCTACAAGCCGTGTCTAGTAGAGTCTTGTTTATGGGTGTGTCGTGCACCACACTTATAAGCTGGAGGCTACAGGGCATTTAAGATTGTCACTCTTTCTTCTTACTCTAGATCGTGTGGTAGAGCTCAGTCATAGGAATTCAAAGTCCTAAATCCTGTTCGTAATAAGACGATACCTATATCCGGAAAGAAGGTTGGAAAGAGAGATAGTTGAGAAAACGCTGAGTCAGAGGGATTGAATTTTTGTATGATGCCTACGATAAGTAAATGTGGGGTCTCCAGCAGATCATGTGCGTACTGAATGGTGTAAGCTTCCTGATAAGAAGCCTTAAGGAAAGAACGCCTATCCATCTTTATGTTGAAGGACAATGAGTGATTAAGAAGATAAGTACAAGTTGCAGAAAGCAAAAGGAGCAAAGTGAAAAAGGGTACGAGGTACCCAGTTAATGAAGGTTAATATCGTTTATAATTGTGGTACAAAAACATAAGCTTTTTGAGTTATATTCAATAGTAACAGAGGTATATATAATTGGTCGCACCCATTCTAGATATGCCCTATGGGAGTTAACATGAGTAGCAAAAGAAAATATGATGGATGAATTGTTTGCGTCAGTTGACATTTCCGAAGAATATTGCAAATGTTCTAATAGATATCTTTATGAGACACCCATATGGTACACTCTAAAATAGTGCAGCCATATATAAGAACTACAAAGACATGCACTATAAGCCTTGAGGAGATAAATATTACCTTAGTGTGGCTCGCGTCCCTAGTAGAGAGAGAACGTTAAGCAACCCGAAGAGCCACTGAATGGAGAAGAAGGGGAGCTAAAAGCAAAAGAACGTCTTGTTCGAGTTTTCAGGATAAAGTGATAGACGTAAATGTTAACGATAAATAAGAAAAGAGTAAATGATAGCATTACAGAGTTTATATTCAAATGAAGGAAGAGACGAAAGGTGATTGGAAATAAGACAATGAAATAGTATAGGCCATAAGGTTATATCCTCATTTCGAGAAATAAGTTCGTGACTCCAACGCGACTACCAGAGGGGAGAGTTAATCCCCAGAGTAACAAAAGTCAGCATGGACTGGTGGAAAAAGATAAACTAAACATGAATTAGGGACAGAGTGATTTGATGGTTGTCGGCATCATGGGAATTTCAAATTTCGTTCCGGCGTAATAGAAGGGACCACAAAAGAAGATTCACGATGAGTACAAAGAATAGTCATTCAGGAAGACGCTTACCTAGAGCAAGCAATGTGGGAAAAGTTAAGCTTAAGAGACCGTATGTGTCAGTTACACTAAGTGTCACCCTCGCGAGTAAGGGAATTTGTCATCCTTGGTACACAAGAATTGCCGCAAGGCGAGTAAGGGTCATTGGTGATGTGAAAGGACGCCAAAGTTGAAGAGGAAAAACATCAATAGGCAGGTCGTCATAGCTTCAAGTCTCAGTACTCCCCTACAAGGGGGGAATATTGTGTGATGTGGCGTTAAGTAAGAATTAAGTGATTCTAGTAATTATGGAATGGTAAAGGAAGAATGCGATAAAAATGAGATTGCACTTATTCAAAGCCTACATGTATGCTGCAATTCCAGAACATTATGCAAACACGGTGTCAAGGAGAGGGAGTAAGGGCCCCTACCCGAGATGTTAGTGATAAATAAGGAACCAATGCGAGACGTAAGTTAAGACAAAGGAAATTACTCAAGAAAGATTACACGGTCTATTGATATGGGAGTGGGACAACGAGTAGTTAGTAAGTTGATTCAGGAAGGGCCTAGTTATGGCTAGACAAAAAGATACAGACAAATCAATAGATTGTGCAAGATGAACAAAATGAACGCCAACATGGGAAAGTCAGTTCTACGGTTATGACATCATGACCTTGAGAAATATTCAGATAAGAGTTGGGATAGTAAAAGGTACCATATGAGTATTGTGAAAATAAAAGAGAATGCCACTCTAAAGGAAGTAAAAATATTAGTTCAGAAGCAATCGTACAAGCACAAGGGTGTGGAGGTAAGTAACTATGGATAATTAGAGGCAAGGAAGAATGTCAAAAAAAAAAAAATTCAATCGGGTATACAATGTAATAAGCTCACATCTTTACAAGAGTCATAGGGTTCTCCCTAAGTACTACAATGGTAAACTAGCCGAGGAAATAAGGAAGAAGGCTTCAACCATAGCATAACGACCTAAAGAGGAAATGCTCATGTAACAACGGTCTCACAACAACATTGTAAGCACTCCAGAGGAATTGGCACCTACCGTGGCTAATGAACGGGAAGTAAAATTAAAACTAATATTCGAGATCATACAAGTTGCATAGAAGATTCTGGTATACGTTAGAAGAAAGAATTGATCCCAGGTCATAGACGAAAGATTGAATTGTTAAAGGATTTTATCATGAATATCCCTCAGCTCCTATGAAAGGCTAAAGTAACAACTAATACCAGGACCCGCAGATCGGAAGATAGCTTAAGCCTATATAAAGGCTGACAAGAAAGAAGAGGAAACTAAAGGGTTACATCGACTAAGTAAAACAGGAGTGGACCAATAGAATATAAACCTCAGGATCACTCCTACATAGCAGATGTATAAGAGATATAATACAGTCGCCATATTTTATAAGTTTCTACGAAGAAGCCAACTGAAGAGTACCAGCCTTATAAGAAGTCACATGAAGCTCCTACTTGGATTGTGCATGCACCAGAGGTGCAAGTATTATACTAGGGCTTCAAGTTGTGGATGTGAATTATACCTATGTGAAAGGGAGGTCATAAAAGAAATAGAAGATGTGATGCGAGATTTTAAGGTAAGTAAGGTAAAAGTGAACAATGTACAAGATACTCATATGCAGAAGGTTGGAAATAGTCCATACTTCGGATAGAAGGATAGAAGCGCTGGGATTCGGTATCAATAGCGATGTCGACAGTGGCATATCTTACAGCCTGTGGGTTCTAGGTACCGAGAGATCTACTTAATAGAGTAAAGAAGAGTTAGAGACGATGTGATGTCTCGCTTGATGTTTCAAAATGACATAAGAAAATCTATGATGCAAGCAAGTTGAAAGGTTGCAAGTAATATAAATAGATACGTATAGGTCACAAGCTATTGTATGGTGAAGAGACAAGGTCCTAGAAGACAGGAGTACGGATAAGAACGAGTGAGTGAGAAGGTAACGAAAATGGATAAGTCCTCAAGATTAAGCCCATGAAAACAAGAAGAGCATATGGTTTCTCTAAGTTATACAAAGCTCGCTATAACTTAAATGGAATCAAAAAGAGTCTAAGACTAATAGCATTTAGAAGAGATGGAATGCTGCCTTGGTAATAGAATAAGGGTGCAATTGTGATAGATAAAGGATGACGTTTGAGCCTTCGATTGAGTAATGGCCTGACGAAGAAAAGAAAGGGAACTCATGAATTGGACATGATTAAAATACTCACGTAAGGTGAATCATATTGGGATGCTGTGAGATATGGTTATGAAAGCATGGTATCGCCCCAGGTGGATCTGTCTAATCATTTCAGATGTTTTGATGAAACGTGAACCCTAGCGGAAGTGTTACATAAAAGTTAATGTTATCAGGGGTAGATTAAATATCAATATTGAGGTGAATCAACATTGGATGGATAAAAGTTATAAATTATGAGATGAGATTAGGATGTAGTTCTTAAGATGAACATTAATGTGGAACCATTAAAGGACTTTATACGTATTGGATAGGCAATGAAAGTAACCTGGAATTTGGTAGCAGGACTTTGTAACGAGAATACAGTATAATATGACCTATCTTGACGCAGTAAAGTCACACAGATGGATAAAGAGATCTATGAAATAAGGTATAGCAATATTCGTAAAAGTACTGAGCGAAGGACTTCAGTATAACTATAGATGCCCAGAGGAACATCTTGTCAAGCTCTACATATGTTTACAAAATAAGCCCTAGAATTTGACTAAAAGCTGGAGGGAAAAAGAGAGAAGAGACGCAGAAGTACAGTTACAAGGTCAGAGTCGTACAAGCTGCATGATAGAAGGTAGCAACAGTTACGAGACTGGAAGGATTCCGACCATAAGTCGTGGTGTGAGAAAGAGGCTTAAAGGGGGGAATGCCCTTGCCTTTGGATTTAATCACAGAAAAGTTTCCTAGATGGCAAGGAGAGATAAAGTATTCGGAAGACATAAACTATGAAAATGATAAGAACACCAGTCAACATTCGAGGACGAATGTTCCAAAGGGGGGAATGATGTTACATCCCGCATTTTCGTGCGATAAAATTTCGTCGTAAGTAAGTCGAAGTAATTTTGGGAATGAGATTATTGTGGAATTATAAGTATTATGCTATTTCAAACAAGTGATGAGTAAATTCGTGAAAGTGAGAGGGTAAGCAAATCGAAGAAAATGAATTTCGTCCAAGTTTGGCATGTTGGGATACAATTTGGGTCGAGCGATAATATCCGGTATATATGAACTAGTACCATACAAGGCACCACATGACCATGATATTAAGGTGTATAAGGTGTGTTAAAAGTGAGTAGTATTTTAAATAAATTGAGATAATTCTTAATTATGTGAGTAATTGATTAATTACCGGGTAATAAAATATTACCTAATTAACTAATAAATTTGTGATAAGATTAGGACCCCACCTCCACGTGGACATTTTTTCCATAACATATTGTGACTCTTACATCTTTTAGATAAGTAGCATTAATCCATGTATCCAAAATGGATCTTTGAGAAGAAGGGGCGGTGGCAGTACTTAAAACCAAGGAAACATAAGGGTTGTATCTCTTTCATTCCATTCCCTTTATGGGAGATATACATATAACAGTCACACATTATTTTGGTGTGAAGAAGGAACAAAAAAAAAAGACGTTCAGATTCCCTTAAGTTAAGGATAAATATTTGGAAATTCATGGAAAAAAATTATCCAAGTTTGAATGATTATCTACAACCTTCTCGAGCTCTCAAGAGCAATTAAGGTATGTTAAGGCTATCCCTTCTTTCTTTTGGCATGGTCCAAATTATACTGAAGAAACGAGCAAATACACAGTTTCTATAAATTATTCTATTCATAGAAATAGTAGGGGAGTCTATATTTTTNAGCGTTATATACGCACCACCACATGATCAACTGGTATATGATGATGATGTTGCCCACAGTGGCTGAAATATGACTCAAACGGCGTTATATACGCGTATATATGTATGTATATTCAAACGGCGTTATATACGCGTATATATGTATGTATATATATGTATATGGGATATGGGAAAGGTTATGGCGTTATATACGCACCACCACCTGATCAGCTGGTATACAATGATGATTTTGCCCACAGTGGCCGATATGATATGATGGGATGCCCTCAGAGGCTGATGATGTTATGAAACATATACCTATGCACGACATGGCATTCATACGCATATGCATGATACTAAAAGTGATTTATTATTTACAGAGTTATCCAGACATACAGGTTGAGTCAATTACTCTATATCTCTTCCATGTCTCTTATGTATTTATTTATGTGCCTTACATACTCAGTACATTATTCGTACTGACGCCCCTTTTGCCTGGGGACGCTGCGTTTCATGCCCGCAGGTCCTGATAGACAGGTCAAGAGTCCTCTAAGTAGGCTATCAGCTCAGCGGAAGGTGTTGGTGCGCTCCATTTGCTCCGGAGTTGCTTATGTGGTGAGTAAGATTAGGACATGTACTGATTAGTATGGTGGGGTCCTGAACCAACCTGTATGACGTTTATGTACTCTTAGAGGCTTGTAGACATATGTCGTGTACGTGAAAGATTGTACGGCCTTGTCGGCTTATGTTTTGAATTTATAAATGATCATGTTGGCCTATTAGGCCAGTATGTCACGTGTATATGATGATGTAATAAGAAAGATACGTTACATTGGTACTCGGTTGAGTAAGGTACCGGGTGCCCATCGCGGTCCATCAGTTTGGGTCGTGATAGTTTAAGCCAGACATGAGCCTGAAAATCAAAGAAGAGTTCACCAAACAAATCAACGTCGGGGTTCTCCGCATGGTCGAATATCCTACACGGTTAGCCAACATTGTGCCGGTACCAAATAAAGATTGGAAGGTCAGAGTTGGCATCGACTACCGGGATCTTAACCGGGCCAGTCCGAAAGACGATTTCCCCTTGCCAAACATAAACATCTTAATTGACTATTGTGCCAAGCACGAGCTGCACTCCTTTGTAGATTGTTTTGCTGGTTACCATCAGATTTGGATGGACGAGGAAGATGCTGAGAAAATGACATTCATTACGTCATGGGGAGTGTATTGCTACAAGATGATGCCATTCGGTCTGAAGAATGCAGGGGCCACTTACATGAGGGCCATGTCTACTATATTCCATGACATGATTCACAAAGAAATTGAGGTGTATGTGGACGACATCATTATTAAATCAAAGAAAGCTACTGATCACTGGGAGGATTTGAGGAAGTTCTTCAACAGGATAAGAAAGTACAATCTGAAACTGAACCCTACGAAGTGTGCGTTCGGGGTTCCTGCTGGGAAATTACTGGGTTTCATTGTCAGTCGACGAGGAATAGAGCTGGATCCATCAAAGGTCAAAGCCATCCAAGAATTTCCACCACCAAAGAACAAGAAGTATGTTATGAGCTTTTTGGGAAGGCTCAATTATATCAACCGGTTCATAGCCCAGTTTACCTTCATTTGTGAACCAATTTTCAAAATGCTGAGAAAGGATGCTGCCACCAAATGAACTGAGGATTGTCAAAAAGCCTTCGACAGAATCAAAGAGTATCTCTCAACACCACCAGTATTGGTACCCCCAGTGCCGGGTAAACCCCTATTACTCTACCTGGTCGTATTAGATGGATCTTTCGATTGCGTTCTCGGGCAACAAAATGAAACAGGGAGGAAAGAGCAAGCAATTTACTACCTCATCAAGAAATTTACTCCGTATGAGGCATGGTATTCTCTGTTAGAGCGCACCTGTTGTGCTTTGAATTGTGTCGCACAGAAGCTGAGGCATTATTTCTGTGCCTACACAACGTATCTCATATCAAGGATGGACCCGCTCAAGTACATTTTTCAGAAGCCCATGCCCACTGGCAAGCTAGCTAAATGGCAGATACTGTTAAGTGAGTTCGACATCATTTACGTAACTCAAAAGGCGGTCAAGGGACAAGCATTAGCCTATCATCTTGCTGAAAATCATGTGGGCGGAGAATACGAACAATTGAAAATGTATTTCCCCGATGAGTAAGTGTCATTCGTAGGAGAGGACATTGCAGAATCCTAAGATGGTTGGAGAATGTTCTTTGATGGGGCTGCAAACTTCAAAGGCGTGGGTATTGGAGCAGTTTTGATTTCGGAAACCGGTCAGCACTACCCGGTATCCGCCAAACTCTGATTCCCCTGCACCAACAATATGGCTGAATATGAGGCCTGCATCCTTGGGCTCAATTTGGCCATAGGCATGAATGTTTAGGAATTATTAGTAATTGGTGACTCAGACTTATTGATACACCAAGTTCAAGGAGAATGGGCGACAAAGAATTCCAAGATACTGCCATACCTACATCGTGTGCAAGAATTGAGAAGGAGGTTCACAAAGATTGAATTCCGGCACGTTCCTAGAATCAAGAATGAGTTCGCCGACGCATTGGCCATATTGTCATCTATGATCCAACATCCAGATAAGAACTTCATTGACCCTATCCCGATGGGGATTCACAATCAACCGTCCTACCGCGCCAACATTGAGGAAGAAGCAGATGGAAATCCTTGGTTTCATGACATTAAGGAGTACTTGGCAGAGGGAGAGTACCCAGAACTTGCAAACGCTACTCAAAAGCGCACTCTTCGAAGGTTATCAAACAACTTCTTTCACAGCGGAGGAATCCTATATAAGAGGACTCCCGATCTGGGTTTGCTAAGATCTGTCAAGGAAAAGGAAGAGACGAAGATGTTGGAGGAAATACATGCCGGTATATGTAGTCCTCGTATGAACGGGTTTGTGCTAGCAAAGAAGATACTTTGGGTTGGTTATTTCTGGATGACCATGGAAACAAACTGCGTCCAGTATGTCCGCAAATGCCATCGGTGTCAGATACATGGGGATATGATAAAGGTACCTCCCAGCGAGCTTAATGCAACAAGCTCACCCTAGTCGTTCGCCGCATGGGGCATGGATGTCATTGGACCAATCGAGCCTGCCGCCTTCAACGGACACAAGATCATTCTGGTTTCCATTGACTATTTCACCAAATGGGTCGAAGCAGCATCTTACAAAGAAGTTACTAAGAAGGTCGTGGCCGACTTTGTCCGCGACCGCATTATTTTTCGGTTTGGAGTTCCAGAGTCAATATCATCGCCGATAATGGTTCCAATCTCAATAGTGATTTGATGAGAGTAATGTGTGAAATCTTCAAAATCAAGCACAAGAATTGTACATCATACAAACCTCAAATGAATGGAGCCGTTGAAGCTGCCAACAAAAACATCAAGAAGATACTGAGAAAGATGATAGAGAAGCACAAGCAATGGCATGAGAAATTATCATTTTCTCTGTTGGGGTATCGCACCATGGTTCGCACATCAACCGGGGCAACTCCGTACATGTTGATATATGGTACAGAAGTTGTCATTCCCGCTGAAGTTGAGATTCCATCTTTAAGAATCATACAAGAAGCCAAGCTCAGCGACACCGAATGGGTAAGAAGATGCTATGAGCAATTGGCCCTCAAAGACGGAAAGAGAATGAACGCGGTTTGTCACGGTCATATATATCAGAATAGAATGACTAAAGCCTTCAACAAGAAATTCAAACCAAGACGATTCACATTGGGGCAGCTGGTGTTAAAGAAAATCTTTCCTCATCAAGATGAAGCGAGAGGGAAATTCTCTCCCAATTGGCAAGGCCCGTACATGGTTCACCGAGTGCTAGCAGGAGGAGCACTCATACTGGCAGAAATGGATGGAGAAATTTGGCCTAAACCAATCAACTCAGACGTAGTCAAGCGCTACTATGTGTAATTGTTATGCTTCCATCAATGCTGTAAATTGAACTACACCTGATCTCATTCCCGTTTAAGAGGGGATACGTCGGCAGCCCTATGGGTTTGGTCATATTTTAAAAATAATTTCATTTTACCCACGAATGGAAACTGGGGCAGAATTTTGAGGAGGGACCTCACAATTCCGAAGAAAGTTCAGCTAAGCACTGCACCAGTAACAGCTAGAATCCTTCACTCATCAAATTGGGGAAAAATGTTGAGGAAGACCCTCAAATCTTCGCAGCAAGAGAGGTTGTAATTTCTCAAACCGCGTCATGATCGTCGGTTAATCCAAAGAAAAATATTTTTTATTATATGTTATATTTTTATAAAAACATGCATATTTGTTTCTTAAAAATAGCTTGTCTTAGCAACGCTAGCCCTGTGGTACAAACAAAGCCAACATCATCAAGCAGACAGACCAATCAAAGCCAGCAGGGATACGAACTAACCCTCCCCCTTACGGAACTCACGATTTTCCTTTAGATGCAGGCACAAATACGGCAAAATCCCAAGACATCTCATTATCCCCACAAGACGCATGCTTCTCAAGGATATGCTCTCGAACTCATCGCACGTGCCAACGCTTACTATTATCATCGTTGCAAACGATACTTCATTCACAACAATCTTATCATTGCACTTTATCACCAGCTAAGAAATCTTACTGTCTTTTTATTTTCTGCATTGCATAAGGCTACCTTTCTGCCTTCCGAGACTAAGATCTGTCTCCATCAGCATGAGATTAAGCTCTACCTCCACCTGCATTTGCATTTGCATAGGCTACCTTTTTTCCTTCCAAGACTAAGCTCTGTGTCCATCAGAATGAGGTTAAGCTCTACCTCCACCTGCATTCGCATTTGCATAAGGCTACCTTTTTGCCTTCCGAGACTAAGCTCTGTCTCCATCTTGCATGAGGTTAAGCTCTACCTCCATTTGCATTCGCATCTATGCATGAGGCTACCATTCTTCCTTCCAAGACTAAGCTCTGTCTCCGTCTTCCGAGGTTAAGCTCTACCTCCATCTGCATTTACTTCTTGCATAAGGCTACCTATTCTGCCTTCCGAGGTTAAGCGCTACTTCCCCCCGCATTTTACTTCCTACATTGCATAAGGCTATCATTCTGCCTTTCGAGGTTCTACGCTACCTCTTTCCGCATCTTATTGCATTACGCTAAGCTCCTTCCTACCTTTTCAAAGTAATCACCTTTTGTTACGTTATTTATTTACGCGTTCTTTCGGGCTAAGCTCTGCCCCTCCTTCCTTTCGCAAATCGCAAGCTCTGTCTTGCAAACATTATACTATTGCATTCTTCATGGGCTGAAATATCGCCAACTTGTCCAAAGGCGTCATCGTTCGGAGGCATCATCCTCACGGGCCGAGAACATCATTTCATAGCCTGCAAATCTCTTCTTCAACTTGCATATCATTATTCAAAGGCATCATCATTCATAGGCATAATCCTCAAGGCCCGAGAACATCATTTCATAGCCTGCGAATCCCGCGCTGAGCGAGTCATGGCCAAGGACATCATGGTCTAAGGAAATCATCTTAATGGTCCAAAGACAACATTCATAGTCGGACGGGAACTTGCATCATGTTTATATTATGCACAATATACGCTTGTTCTCTATCTGTAGGTAACCCGGTCGGAACAGACAACTAGGCAGGAGCAGACCGCTCCAGTTCTTTGACGTCCCCCGTAAGAACTTCATACTCTTCCCCTACCATACACTTTGTGTCCGTTCTTATTAATCATCACCGGTATATTTCGCCGATGATTCCGGAACTACATACGGCCTGATTCCTGTAAAACCAGGGATATGTAGGAAAATCAGAAACCAGGGTGCGGCCAAATTCTATCCCACAGTCTCATCTCGGTCAAATTGGCCATCATATCTTTACTCGATAACTCTTTCATCCTTCCCGGGTAAAGAGAGGCAGTTGTTGATACCCAAATTTTCCTCAAATTATTTTTTAAACTTGTATATAAGCTTTCAAAATCACTCTTTGTAATAACGAGTATTTTTTCCTATTTTTCCATATTTTATTAAATTATTTTCCTGTTTATTTAACATTTCATCTTTAAATAATTATTCATAAATTATGCTATAAATATTCTCAAATTGTTTCCCAACTCAGTATGTTATTTATATCTCTAACCTACCCCTTCTTCCCTGTCTCATTTCTCTTCTAGACGCTTCCTCTCTCATCTCTCATCTCTCTCTGTCTCTCTCTATCTCTATAACTCTCTAGAAGTCACTTGACTTTACCTCTCCGATGGACTCCAGTCATCTTCTCCGGTGGATTCTCACCGGAACATTGATTCCCTATCATCTCCTGGTCATCCACCCGCCTCTCACATGCTCAGTGATAGCCTGAGTTCTTCAGACGATCTTGGAGCGGTCCACTCACCTCCTTTGAGCCTCTTGCCATTTTCCGGCGTTTCCCCGGCCGTTTGAGTAAGTGTTACAGTCTCTCCAGCCTAAACCTATGCCGTTCATGAGGTTTGCCCTCTTTTCTGAGTTACACGAAACCCTAATCTTTTGTATCTCGGTTTTTCTTTTAAGATCCGTTTTGCATTTACAATATTATGAATTCTCTATTATTTTCTCCGGAAAATCTCATTTTTTAAACAACTTCTAAATTAGGGTTTCTTAACCCTGTTTTCAAAGACAGTATTCCTTTTGATTTTTAGTCACCTATACTGTGTTTAAGCATTATCTCATGATTTCTTGTTGCCTGAACTGTTATTGCTGAAACCCTAGTGTCCTAGGTTGATCTTTATTGTTTGACTATGTGTACTCGTGTGCTCTTTATGACTTTTGCTTTAATTCATTGTTATGACCTCTGATTTCCTGCTATTCTATGAGTATCTCTTTATGTTGATATGTGACTGCTGTTTAAATGTTTGATAGGACCGACCATTTACCTTATTGGTTTTTACCTACTAATCTTACACTGATTTTTGTGTAAAAATCCCCAAGCCTATGATGCTTTCCATGAATAGATGTTCTTGTGTATTTCCTCATTAATTCTGTACCAATTTTTGAATTCTTCCCATGTTTATGTGATGATTTCCTTAACTATTTTGGATTCCCTGTGATTGTAACTAGGTCCGAGATTACTTTAATTGATTTTCCAAACTGATACTCTATTTTACTTTATAAATATAATATTAGTTCAAAATTTTTTAGTTATATACTATGTATTTGGCTCTTATTATGTTCCATATGAATTCCTTGTCTCTAATTAAATAAAATTTGTCTTATAAGTTGATTTCCTTTCCTTATTTAACCTTGGCTGCACCGTTAAACTGGACCCCCTAATTAAAGGAGTCCAGTAATTTAATTGATGCTAATTGGTTGTATTTCCATAACTGTGCACCCTTTACCTTTGTGGCTACTCATTTTCAAACTATATATACCTTGTCTTCTCTTTATATAAGAGGACACACTCTTGACTGACACTTGCACTAATATCTTGAGATCACTGATAACACAAACACACACAAATATCGACACTCTATACTACTCTCCTGTGGTCTTTCTTTCTGTATCTCTTTGGATCTATTTGTTGCTCTCTATTCTTGCCCCTTATTAGCCGGCTGCAAGCCAAGGATAATAGTGCTATCATTTTGCTCTCTTCCGCTTTGCTCTCTCTCTTAACATTGGTATGTTCTAGTTTAAGTTTACCACGTCCTAAAATAAGATGATTCAATTTTGGTTAAGATTCTTGTTGTTTCTTTGTGCTTTTACTTATGGTTCTATTGCCTACCATGTAACTAGTATGTCTACTCTCTTTCTATGATCTATCTTCTTCTTCTAGCCTAGAATAACTCATGTTTTCCTCTCTATGATTCATTATGGCCTAGGTGATCTTTTACTACTTCTTTCTGCATATCTAGCATGTATGTTTCTTTATAAATTGCATGGATTCTAATGCACCTATAATACTAGTATTCTCAAACTTTTATCTATGATATATGATAAACTCTTGGCATATCATACTCTGTGAAAATCTGTAACTTTGAGCTAAGGATAAATTACTGCAAAGATACTGCTACCATTACTTGTCCCAATCCCTTTCCCCTATTTGTGTTTGCTTTTCTTGATTCTGCATACTTGCTGAGTTGTGACCATTCTACTGCTTCCTTTTCAAACTAAATTTACATAAAGGGGTGAGGCTGGAAGGTTGGGCCTGTTTGAAGGCTCGCTATAGAATAACTTCTTATTTTTTCTCTTTGCAATTACTGTAATTCATTTGCTATGGCCTTTAATAATTTGTAAACAAACGAGTGGGGCTGGATAGTGAATGTGGGAGGGAACTATGCATGTTTAGTGTAGTATGGGTAGAAATCATGACTTAGGCTTTATTTCCCTATTTGCGCAATAGTATCATGCTTAGGACATGCATTAGAAATCATGTTTAGGTTCTTCATTTTAACATATCTATTATATTCACGCCTAGTTTAACTAAATGAGTAACAAAGACTGTCATAATGTATTGCTCATGCATTTTATAAACATGACATATAGAAACCATGTCTTAAGGTGATACTTTGTGCATTAGATATCCTGCCCTTAGGACTTCTTATTTATCAGAACATGAACGCCTAGTTAACGTAATCTAATACTCTCACAAAATATGTTTAACCTATTTGAAACAATTTCCTGCAAACATTTATCTATTAAAATCAGAATCCTAATGTGCATGTTCACTCTTTAAAAACAAGTAGACAATGTATACGACGCCTAGGAAAACCTTATGCCTAATACATATTAAAATCAAATCAATCATGTTCTTCTAGTTCAATCAGTTCCTTTAATCATTTTGAACCATGTTGTTCCCACTTTTGTTTACCTCGTTGAAGTTCATTTTACTTTTATTAAAATTCCTGATCTATTTTAAAAGTCTCGAAGTTGGGCATCTATTTCCTTTACTGATTTTCATTGATTTTATTCCTATTACATTTTCAAACTACCGGGATTTCAAAATATGCCTCCTTCTGCTAAAAATCGTGCCATTTTGAATCCTTTCTTTGTATGTCTTTCAAGTCACTATATTTTGATACCATTTTACTACTTCTTTACTACAGTCCTTTGAAAACTTATAATTATTACTATATCGTTTAAAATTACTTCAAACCCATGCTTTAATGACTTTCATCTATGTTTACTGAAAGCTTCAAATCACTGCATATTTCTAAGTTTTACCGCTGCCTTTAGCTACTGTATATTTTGAAATCAACTATCAGTTTTAATTAAAGTTTCTGTCTTCCTTAAGTTTTCTAACCCAGATTCCAACTATTTTGCTAAAATTCCTATTTTTGGAACTCCTGTCCTGAGACTTTAATCGTGTTTGAGACGTGCTACTGACATGTTTATGTGTGGAGGGACCTTTTGGAGCTTTGCCGCACCCAGGCTATGTAAGGCTGTGAAGCTCGAAAGGGGTGAGGC
>ML255223.1:0-19368 GCA_005239495.1 Nicotiana undulata
GATTTCAAGACATTACTTACCTCAAAACTAGCCCGAAAACTATTCTGCAATGCGCTTGCCTCTTGAATAAACCTCTGAAGGCTCCAAATCTACCAAGTTCAGATTTCTATCATCAATATATGATTAAGGAATAAATTCCAATTGAAAAATATCGAATTTAGCTCAAAATCCGAAATAGGTCAAAACCCGACCCCCGGGCCCACGTCCCGAAACTCAGAAATTTTTACAGAAAAGTGTTCTTCATCTTCTCATTATTCCGTACATATAAAGAACACCAAAATCGGGGTTCGTTTGACCCCTCAAATCGACCCTTGAAGGTCTCATAATCTCATGCCCCAAAACCCTATTTTTCTACTGTTTTTTTCATGAATTAAAGGCTGGGATTATGGTCTATAATCACCCATAAACGAGTTTTAATAATCAATTTACTTACCTCTGTGAAACCCACTGATTTTATCCTTCAAAATTCGTCCAAAAAGCTCCCTGTCCGTACACAAATGGTGAAATAAAGGTTTAAGTCGCAGAGGGTTTAATTATACATTTGTTTTGCCCAGGTATTTCCTCACATGGGACCTACTTACTCGCACCTGCGGCTTCGCAAGTGCGATGCTCCTTCTGTGCCTGCGATCTCTACAGGTCTCCCCCGACTTCCTCACCTGCGACTCGACCTCCGCACCAGCGACCTCGCGGGTCCGACCATCCTCTCGCACCTGCGGAAACTCTCCAGCCCCGCCAAGTCTCGCGCCTGCGGCTCCCTACTCACCCCCGCGAGACCGCGCATGCGGTTCTCAACCGCACCTGCGACCTCTCCACACTTGCGACCCACTGCCCGCACCTGCGGTCAAACTTCTGCAGGTGCGGAAATCTCTGTGATTTCACACCAGCAGTTTTTTGCTGCAATTTCCAACTTCCGAAATTCCCGTTAACCATCCGAAATCAATCTCAAGCCCCTTGGGACCCCAACCAAACTTACCAACATATCCCATAACATCATTCAAACTTATTTGCACTCTCAAAACACCAAAACTAACATCAAAACACCAAATTTACATCAGATTCAAGCATAAGAACTTTGATATTTCTAAAATTCACCAATGATGCAGAAACTATCCAAATCAACTCCGATTGAACTGAAATTTTGCAGACAAGTCCAAAATGACATTACAAACTTGTTCCAACTATCGTAATTCCATTCCGACCGCGATAGCCTATTTTCCACTGCCGTTCGGAATCGCCAAAAACTAACTTCCGCCAATTCAAGCCTAATTCTACACCGGACATCACAAAATTATTCTGTACACACTCCTAAGTCCCAAATCACCTAACGAAGCTATCCGAGCCATAAAATTCACATTCCGAGGTCGCTTACCAATAAGTCAACTCTTAAATGACTTTTCCCATTTTAAGGCTATTCTTAAAGACTAAGTGCCTGAATTCTCATTTAATCATTCCGATTCCAAGACTATCAACTCTAACACATTAATAACAGAATAACCAATCTATAATAAGTCAATAGCAATAGTTATAATGCAGGTTTTTACGTAACGACAGACCGGGTCGTTACAGCATCGAAGTAGAAACTAAGGGGGACACAAACATGCTGCATCTAAGAAATATACTCATTCAGGGACATGTGATAATCATGGAAATAGATATACTAGTTACAAGTCGAACAACAAAACCATAGGTAAAAATAAACTAAGAACAATACGTATTGTAGTAACAATAAAATCATGTGGTTTTGAAGGCTTGAATCGAAATCAGGAGATACCAGTGAAGAGATAATGAACACAGAATGAGTAAGAGAGGGAGACATCACAACATTTAGCCTCGACTTGTAGCCGGCTAACACTAAACAATAGCAAGTAACACCAAGGTAATAGAGCAGAGAGTTTTTAGAGTGAGAGAGAGAGCTTTTGAACTACGATTGTTCATGTGTTTGTTAATAAATGGCTAGAGCTTTTATAGTTGAAAGACAAGTAGTAAATAAGGCAGGAATTACAACAGCATGGTAATCAGAGATTCGAAATCAATCAGTGAGGAAATCAGGGCAGCTGTTCCCTTAAGTCAAGGGATTTCAGAATTCAAATGGTAAAACCAGCAGCAAATAAGGTAATAAAAGGTTAGTACAGGATTAAATAAGGAAAGAGTCTAAGTTTATTAAGTATAGGGAAACCAATTAAGACTCGGTTAAGAAAACCATAATTAAGGAAGTGATGCCAGTAAATGGAGCGTCTTAGTAAACAAGGTAAGTGAATCAATCAGTTTAAACAAACAGGCAGAGTTCTAGGGTTTTGAAAGACATATTCTCAATAAGATCATTCAATAAGGAAATTAGAGTGCCTAACCATCCAAATAAACAATCACATGTAGGTAACACAAGTAGGTTAGGTTTTAGCAAGCTTGTTCGAAATATAACAATCACAGAGTCATAATAGGAATCAAATAATCAAGTCAATACGAAGAACCCAAACAGAAAAAACATAACAGTTAGGGTTTTGACATAGGCGAATTAAACAAATAACCAAAAGTACAGAATCAGTCATGATATGCAAAGAACAGACTTAAACGCAAAGAGAAACTTAGTTTTAAACAGACATAAAAAGGTTCTGAGAAAAAACCCTAATTTTGAAAAGGAAGTAAAACCGTTTAAAACCAATGATTCTTAAAGCTCGAGTCAAGAACATTGTAAAACACAAAGAGACATGTATTGAATCGTTAAAACAACCTAGATCTGAGAGATTTAGGCAAAAATTAGGGTCTCAAAAGAGAATCGAGTAGAACCGGAAAACCTGTTGTAAAACTCAAAAGTCATAACGGATATGGTGTGGCATTGCTCAAACCCCACTGGAGAGACCAAGAACAACCAAAGCAGGAACCCTAGGTGCGAGTCAGCATGGCCCAGGCCCTCGAGGGTCTCAGAGAAAAGATGAGCTAGATGAGGGAGACTCATTGAGGCTCATGGTTGAAAGGATGGTGGCCGGAGACGTCCAGAGGAAGGAGGTGGAGCTCCATCGGAGACGAAGATTCGGAAGTCTCTAGATACTAGAGAGAGAGACGAGAGTTAGAGAGATGAGTGGTAGGTGAAGAGTGAGGGGTCGGTTGGGGGGGGGGATTCGAATTAATTAAGGAAATAGGATTCTGGGTCGTTGATCTATTTTGATGAACGGCTCAGATAACTAGAGGGGTTGGTCCGGGTAAATTATTTAGTTGGGCTGGGTCTATTGGGGCTAGTTAAGATCAGGTGGGGTTGGGTTGGAAGTGGCTAGAATTTAAAATAAGAGTAGGCCAAATGTTAAATACCCAACTTAAATAGGATAATTAATTAATTAATTAGCTGATAATTGTGTAAACAAAATTAAAACTAAATAAATGAAATTAGGATAATTAACTATTATATAAAAAATATAAAAATGATTATTTATTTATTTAGAAAAAGGTATAAATGCATATTTGTGCTATTATTGCAAAAATTGCTGAAATTAACTAAAAATGTCAATATTGGCTAATTTATGAAATAATTAAATCCTAAGGGAATTAAAATAGGATATAAATAACATATTGAGTAATAAAATGATTTGAAATTATTTATAACCTCATTTATGCATAATTATGAATAATTATGGAATATAAAATATTAAATAAATAGGAAAATAATTTGATAAAAATACGGAAAATTATGAAAAAATAGCAATTACTGTAGAGAGTGACTTTGAAGGTATATATGCAAATTTGAAAATAATTTGAGGAAAAATTGGGTATCAACAAACACCCTAGACACTACACCAGGCATTGAAGTTCCCCACACCGGGAGGGATCAAGACAGTTTACGGAGAACAACCAGCCGCAAAAGAAATGTTCGCGGTCGATGAGGTGATCCCGTTGTCCGCACTCTCAATATCAAAGAACCCAGAGTCTTTTAGGAAGGAAGAAGCTAGATAGTAATCACCGACACCGACCTCAATCGAACCGGAGAAGCAAGATGCAAGGCGAGGATGATAATTACGAAGTTCCTAGGTCGTTCATCGCACCTGACAATTCCAATGCCACCAAGTCGACTGTCGAGGAGCTGGAAAAAGTCATATTGATCGAACACTTACCCGATCGGAAGGTATACCTAGGCACGGGGTTTACTCCCATGCTCAGGAAAAAACTCATTAAATCACTTATATCTAACGTGGATTGTTTTGCTTGGTCCCATCGAGATATGACATGGATCGCACCAGAAGTAACCACTCATAATCTAATATTGGACCCGAAGTTCCACCCGATTAAACAGAAAAGGAGGTCTCAGTATGAAGTCAAGCATGCGTTCATCAAAGACGAGGTATCCAAACTCCTTAAAATTTGTTCCATTTGGTAAGTTAAGTACCCAGATTGGTTGGCTAACGTAGTAGTGACTAAAAAGGGAATAAATGTAGAATGTTCGTAGATTACAAAGACTTGAACTAGGCATGCCTCATTTCCTTTGCCTAACATTTAACGTATGATCGATGCAACGGCCAGGCACGAGATACTCAGCTTTCTCGATGCTTATTCCGGGTACAACCAAATCCGGATGGACCGAGGCAATCAAGAAAAAACTTCCTTCGTCACTAAATTCGGCACCTATTAATATAACATAATCGGTCTAAAAATGTTGGTGCCACTTATCAACGCCTAGTAAACCGGATGTTCGAACAACAATTAGGAAAATCAATGGAGGTTTACATTTACGACATGTTAGTTAAGTCCCTACGAGCAGAGGACCATTTTGGAAATTTGTAGGAAACCTTCAACATACTGAAGAAATACAATATGAAGTTAAACCGGGAGAAATGAGCATTCGGGGTTGGGTCCCAGAAGTTCCTATATTCATGGTGTCCAAGTCCAACCGAGGGATCGAGAGCAATCCCGACAAAATCAAAGCTATAAAATACATCATCATGGTGGACAATGTCAAGGTCGTTCAGAGGCTAACCGGGCCTATCTCCACCCTCGGTCGGTTCATATCAAGGTCCTCCGATAAGAGCCATCGATTCTTCTCATTATTGAAGAAGAAGAATAACCTTCGCGGACCCTGCAGTGCTAGCAAGCTTTAGAAGAACTTAAATGGTACCTTTTGAGTACACATTTCTTCATACTCCGAAGGTGGACGAGCTGTTGTACCTATACTTAGCTTTGTATTCGAGGTTGCGGTAACTTGATTCATAGTCTGGGAAGAGGAAAGTATGCAATTTCTTAGCTATTATATTAGCAGGACTCTAGGCGAGGCTGAAACAAGGTACCCTTCCCTAGAGAGATTGGCGCTCGCTTTGCTAAGTGCCTCCAGAAAGTTAAAGCCGTATTTTCAATGCCATCCCATATGTGCCGTGACTTCTTACCCACTGAGCAATATAATGCCAGAACCCGAGCTCTCGATAAAATTGGCCAAATGGGCCTTAGAAATTAGCGGGTACGATATCGAATATCGACCCCGAACAACCATCATATTATATTTTGGCAGACTTCGTGGCCAACTTCACACTGGCCTTAATACATGAAGTCAAAAAGGAATTGTTGTTAACCTCGGGGACTTTCTAGGTAATTTGGACCCTCTTTATGGACGGTGCCTCGAACGCAAAGGGGTCAGTACTCGGCATCGTGTTAAACCGCCTACGGGTAAAATAGTTAGGCAATATATTAGAACTGTGAAATTGACTAATAATGAGGCCGAGTATGAGTCCATGATTACAGGTTTAGAATTGGCTAAAAGCCTTGGGACCTCAAAATCTAGTATCGGAGCCACTCTGTGTTTGTTGGTCTACGGTGCCGAAGAACTAATACCAGTTGAGGTGGGAGAACCGAGCCTCAGGTGATGATATGCAGTCGAAGAATCAAACGGTGATGCCATGAGCACGAGCCTGGAACTATTGGATGAGAGGCGCGAGGCCGCCCTAGTCCGGTTGGCCGCCCAAAAACAGTTGATAGAATGATATTACAGACGAAGAGTCAACCTTTGACACTTCAATATCGGGGACTTGATGTTTAGAAAAGTAACATTGAACACCCGGAACCCGAATGAAGGGAAGAAAGGACCAAATTGGGAAGGTCCATATCGAGTCAGCGAGATTACCGGTAAAGGTTCATACAAACTCGAAGTAGGAAACTGGGCATAGCTACCGAACAATTGGAACGTGACCCACTTAAAATGATACTACTGCTAAGGTACGACCTCTTTCATTTTTTTAAATATTACGAATTGGACTAAAACTTTCATGCCAAAACAAAGGAGAATGTAGCTGCTAGGTCTGAAAGCACGCATTGCACTCTTTTTCTCTTGAATTGATTTTGTCCCAAATGGGTTTGCCAGTAAGGTTTTTAACGAGGCAACAGTAAATCATGCTAACTTAGAGCCGAATATCGGTTTTAAATCGGAGTCAATGGTCGCATCCACAGTATCTAAGCCCTCTCGAAGATCGATCTCGAATACTCGGGTCCATCACCATTGGGTCAAGATTTTTAGCAAGGAAGGAAACTTTGTGCTTTAATAGTCTAGGATCGGTGGTAGGATTTATTGTAAGGGCCAAACGGTCAAGTGAACCGTTCCCGCGTAGGCCACCTCAGCCATAATTTGAGCATTTACACACTTAAAATTTTGTACGTTACGCACATAAATGAATGAAATTTTCTACCTTGCTAATATAAATTTTTTTCTTTCCATAGCGGGCCTAAGGGCTATTCCTACCCGGGGGATATCAAGCCTAAGGGCCACCCCTATATGAGCCCAAACAACTACCCTCTCTTGGAGACTGTCGTCCGAGACAAGTTCGGGTAGCTCGAGTTATCGAAACCTGGAGGCACAAAACCTATTGGGCAGTGGCTAAACCTAAAAGGCTACGACCACCATAAAAACGGTTCAGAGATACCTGAAGATCGTAATCAAAATATAAGGCCTTCAACAAAATTCTAAACATGTTCAAAGGTTACCCTCGACAAAGATATACTCTAAAACATTTAAGCAAGCATCTTGGGGAAATTTTCGGTCACTCCGAGCTTTCTCAGAAATTTTCGGTCACTCCGAGCTTTCACAGATTTTAAGCAAAAACTTGTTCGGACCTCCAAAAAAGGACTTATTACTATGTTTGATTATGTGTTAAGGCATTAGAAATGTTTGCAATTGTAAAAAGAATCTAAGATAATAGACTTGAAAATTTCCAAAAGGATTTTTAAATATATTCTGGAATATCTTTACAAAGGCCTAATAAAAATGGCCTCAACAAAATATATGTACAAGATACAAAAAAAAAAATCCTAAGGCATATGTGCCTGGTCTTCACTAGAACTCGACTCGTCACCAAACTCATCGATGCCTTCGGACTATTTAGAGCCATTAGAGCCCTCTTCACCTCGAGGTTTAACAAGCCTTTTGGCCTCGACCTCGAGTCCTTTTACCTCTTCGATCTCGAAAGATAGGTCAAAGCCTCGGGCATGTATATCTTCGAGGGTATCCCTTCGGGATATCCGCCTCACATACTCAACAGTAGTCTTAAGGAAGGCCTCGACTGCTTCAACATCGGCCTTGTATTGGGCCACCATCTCGTCAGCATTAGCCAAGGTTGATTCCAACCTAGACCTCGTTATTCCGAGCACCTTGCTGAGAGCATCCCGTTCAACGATGGACGAGCCTAGTCGTGCTTGGAGGTCCTCATTTTGCTGAGCCTATGTATCAGCCTTCTACTTTGCCACACGAAGATGAACTTCCACCGAAGAAATCATGGCCTGGGCGGTCTCTTTCTCTGAGGCAAGCAGGTCCATCTTGTTTTAAACCCATCGACCATTATTTGGTTTTCGTCCATCTCCTTGCGGAATTGGTCGATTTGGTCGATCTTTTGCTGGACCTGTGAAGCATTGTTATTAGCCTCTTCTACCAGACCCTCGTGTCTAACTTAAAAAACTTTTACCTTTTCCACCAAGTCGGCGTGCTCATGCCTTAAGGTCGATGCCTTTTTCTAAGTTGCATCCAACTCGACCTGGAGGTTCATGGAGACCCCCACTTGCTTCTCACTAAGAAACTTGTATATGTCCCTTTTTTGGGAAAGCTCCTTGATCTCGAGATCGAGTTGATTGACCTCAAGACGGCATCGAAGGAAACTCTCGTGCTGAAGTACCGAGGCATGCAAAAGGGCAAAAAATGTGAGAAACATCAAACGAAGATAACAATAGATCAATGGAAAGAAACGATGCCTTATTCGGTTCAGCGCCTGTTGCACCTCATTTAAGAGGCATGACACATTCACCTCATTCATTTTTGCCTGATCCTCCTTGGTCACCAGGCATCGGAGGTAGCTAGCTACCCCTACAGGAGCGGAAAAAACCTGGGCATCCTCCGAGATAGTCAATATAATCGATCTCTTGTGCCCAGGGTCGACACTCAGAGAAGGGAACTGATCGATCAATTTCGAACTCAAGCTCGGCCCGTCTACTTCCAAGGATGTTTCCTTCTTCTAAATTTCATGGTCGCCCATCCCGGAGAAGTCTTCCAAAGCAGTCGAGTCCACACCGTCAAAAAATGAGTGAATGGCATCTTCCGCACCTTGGACCCCCTCGTGGGACTTGTCCTTTCTCGCTTGGGTCTCCTTGAGCATGGACTTAACGTAGGAGGGCATCCCAGAGATCTCAATTGCACCAGACGCTTTCTTTGGAGCGGAACCGACATCCTAGGGAGTTTTACCCCGGGTATCCACATCAAACTTTTGAGTTTGAAGGGGGTCGATCTCACAAGTCTCCCCCCAAAATGCATCTGAATCCCCGGGATAGGTCGTCCCACGGGTAATAAAAATAGATTCATCCTCCGACTCGTCCCTAAGTTGAAGGATGGAGTCGGAGGCCCAAACCCGGGATATGAAGCCCCACCTGGGCTTGTGGGCACCTATTTTTTGGTTTCTTCACCTCGGAGCGCGAGGAGCCTGAGGGTTTTCTCTTCCTCTTCTTTTTTCATTTCTTGGCAGCAGCAGAGGGATCAATGGACTGGGGAACATCCTTATCCCCTTCCGAAGGTCTAAGTTTGTTGGTCTTAGGCAAACCTACAATAACTAAAAGGGAAGAGGAGTTAGTATAAAAAAGGTGGAAACATAGTATTGGCTACTCAGAAAGAGGCCTTACCATGAGAACGGGCCTCCCATCGGCCCTTCGAGAGTCTGCTCCATCTGCGCTCGAAGTATGACATATGAGTATAGATGACCTTGATCCACTCCTTTAACCGGGGAACTGCATTCGAAACCACAACAACAGCTGCACAACCACAAGCATGTGTGAGAATATAGAAATTGAAGAAAAAGAATTTTGATGTATAAAGAGAGAATTGCACTTACGAGACACATTCCACTTCTCAGGGAATGGCATGTATTCCGAGGGGGGATCAAATCCTCAGTATTCACTCAGATAAATAGTCTCTGCTATCCCCGGTCTCGATCTTCGTCGATATTCGAATAGGGGATTTTGCTGGCCCGACGAGTAAGCTTGATCAGTCCCTTCGGAACATCTGGGACTGTATAATTGAAGCAGGTGGTCGATCGTAAACCGACGAGATTCGTTCTTGTTCACAGAGTAGCGGAGGGGGGAAACTATCCTCCACAACGATGGGTGGGTTTACCCGAGGCACACCTCGTACCTCTTGCAAAAGTCTAGAACGATCGGGTCTATTGGGCCCAATGTGAATGGATAAGTGTAAACACTTAAGTACCATCCATGTGGGTAGTGACGACTTCCTCGAGACCGGGGACTATTACATTCTTTCTTTCCCAATTGCAGTCCTTACAAACTAAGGGAAGAAAATCTTCAGTCACAGAACATATGTACCTTGAGACTCCTTCACTCTGGTCCTATTTGCGCGAGAGATTCTCGACTTTAAATTCATCTGCAATTGAGCAGCCCCCAGGAAGGAACGTCGATAATTGAGGCTCGACGACCGAGGGAGTGTTTGAAATTTTTAGTAAAGAACGCAAAGTTATGGAAAAACGGGTTTTGAAGATGAAGAATAGAGTATGAAGATTTAAAGAAAATCAGGGCAGAAATCTGGAGATGGTTATGGGAATTGAAGAACAAGGATGAAGATATGAAGGTTTGATGATAGCTAGAAAGCTCGAAGGTTGTAATTTAGTCGAAAAGTAGAAAAAGGACAAACGGAGGAATATTTTATAGGGAAACAACCGACGCTCTGCATTCAGGGCCAACCTATCGGTGAGCGAGACGTCTCCGAAGTCAGAACGACGCGACTGATGGGACGTTTCGGCTCCCTCATTGTAACGTACAAAGGAAGGAACCGGAGTCATCTATTGTTTCCTATCGTTTAGGCAAGCCTACTCTCTGAGAAACAACGGGATTATATGTATACGGGTAAAATCAAGCCCACTAAACACCCCGATTTACCAGTGAGGCAAACAACGTAGGAACGTGACTGTAATGAATCAGAGTCAGAGCAAGGAGCCCCTCATATTAGGGCTCGGGAAAAATACCTGCCCTCTGTGGTATCAGGGTCATGTCCTCTGGGTCCGGTTCGAGGATCAAGACTTTGGAGAGCATTACCAAGCAGCTGCACACAAATAACAAAGGGTCGTGTTGTCCGTGCCCAACCGGATATCACGCTGTAAATCTCATCAAAATCAGTGATTTGCGAAACAGAAGAATTGTACTTAGGGTAAAACTCCCCTACTGTATAAAGGGGGAAGCTTATTATTCATGACATATATTGTAACACGCATACCAATACAATTTATTTCAATTCTCTTTGTCGTTCAAAGTTCTTATTTTTGTTCTTAAGTTCTTCGTAAGTGTAAGCGCGGAATCGAGGGCAGGCTCCTCATTGAGCCATCAACCGAGCTCGGAATCACTCTTATCATTGATTCGGCTATTTATTACGTCTTTCATTTGCTTAATCTAGTGTCATTAATCACTCGTATTGAATTAATTCACATATCCGTAAAATTGTATATAAATTTAATTATTATCCGTTTTTAGGGTAAACAAGTATATTACTGGTCCTCACTGTTACATCTTGATTATTTTGCAATGGACGTTCTTTTCAAGACTTCTTAGACTGACTTTACCTAACTGAAAACATTATTCGGGCACTTTAATTCCAAGATATCCTAACTTGGAAATTTGACTTTTTTCTCCCTTTGTTTTGTTAGTTGTATAGTTGTATCAATAAATTTAAACGGGTGAACCTGTAGTACATCACATTGTCAAGATAACGGAAATTCTAATTTTGGTTTGATAATTTTGTTACTCCATTTTTATTTAAGTGAATATAGGACAAAATCTTTGGAAAAATAATATATAGGAGAAAACTTATCCCTGCCCAATAAATGCAACAAGTCTAGAATTTAGTAATCGAAACCAAAATTACAATGTAAAATATTTCTGCCAATTATTTTGGACTTGTTTACCAGAAAAATGGGATACCAATTGAATTTATACGCAATTTTAATGATACATAATATAATTTGATACAAGTTGAGAAAATAGATTAATACTGAAGGTAATGATAAGAAAATAAATGCAAACCACACAAATTGAACAATCTTAGCCTTGAAGGTTGATCGCCCTCGAGTCTAGAAATACCTCAATCGATGATAGAACAGGTTAACAAGATAAGAAGAACTAGAAATGATCAATATATTGCTTCTTTGATGCATGTTACAATGTGTTTTACAAACGATCAGGCCTCCCTTTATATAGTAGGGGAACCCTACTCTTGGTGAGATTCTATATAAGGTAAAAAATCTCATGAATTGCTAATTAATCGGCCTCTCCTTGATACGTGCCGAGATTCTCTCCGTGATCTTCAACTGATCACCGATATTTCTGTCTTCTGTTATTCGGCTCGACAAAGCCCCCTCAATCTCGTTCGGTCCCGATGTCACGATCTCAACGATTTAGCTGCGCGCCTGGATTTGATATGGTCTGGGTCGAGCTTTGACCCGACACGTTTTGGTCTCGACTGATCATACAATATACAAACCCGGTTTCGACCGTATACAGATAGTCCCCTTATTTTTCGGAGAGAAGACAATGGGGAAACGATATGAACTTTCGAGCCTTGCTTCGATAAATCATGACGTAAGCGGCAAAAGGCCACTGAAACGTCACGTCGGTCCAGTCTTCGAGGCATTAAATGTGTGTCAGTTGTTGGTCAGCCACTACGCGTTTTGAACCGCCATTTTTCAAACTATAAATACTTCACCTTTAATTCATTTGAACTTTTACATTCAAACGCTTGCTCTTGCGTGCTTAAGAAATATTTCATCACCTTCATCCTCTGATTTTCTAGCTTAAGTCCACTACTTCTTCTTTTATTGTTTTCTGCAAATTTTTGCAAACTATTCGCCAAATGCATCTTCCCTTTCACTAGTACCTTCTTTTCACCCTTACTTAGAAGCAATGGCGAAGACCTCTAAATCTGTTCCTCAAAAGGAGACTCCCTCTTCCTCGAGATTGTCATAGGAGGAAAAAGCCTTGTCCACTATTGTCGAGTAAAAGACACTGGAACCCCCTTCAACTATGTTCGTTCCTACGGGGTGCCCAACCGGGACCGACTTCAAGCTCGAGAAAACCCCTTCCATTCCGGGTCGATGCGAGTCGGTCTCGACGCTCGAGGTATATTTTCTCCATTACTAACGATCTCCTCCTCAAAGTCAAGGAAGACTGTAACTGGGATGGTAAACTCGTGGTGGTGCCCATGCCCGAGGAGTCAATCACTACCGATGTGGACGACTTTTAAGTGTATACACTTATCCCTTCACGTTGGGACCTCTAGACCTGGTCATTGTCGCGCCCCCTTTTTTCCCTCAAAGGACTCCTTTCGGGGTCCGGCTGAAAAGGGTTTATGACATTGGGTTGAGACAACTCGCTCCTTTTGAGAAAGGGGTTTGCATTTAAGGTGCGTTAGGGCACCTAGGGGTTTATTTATAACTACGTTTGATAACCTGAGACAGGGTAAGGGCTCGAAATTATCCTAAAGGGAAGGTGTTAGGCACCCCTCAGAATCCACAAGTGTGGTTCCCGGCCAAACATCTTTTTGTGAATTTGTACGATTTAGCAAATAGGGGATTTAAGTCTAAGTACACAGATATTTGAAAACAGTTAATGGAAAGCTAGATTTTTTAAAGGAATTACGATCTAAGCATATTTATGAAAGTAAAGGGATATCCTAGGTTTGTTTATAATATGGATCACATCAATGCAATACCCGGTATGACACTCCTCAAAGAGGGGCTACACGTGGTATTAACGCACCGGTCATCATATCTATATCTACCCTTTCCCACCCCGTGAAAGTAACCAAAGAGAGTGTTGGTCTCGACCTCTATTGCATGTTATTACCCGTCCCTTCCTATTAGTCCCGGAGGAATTTAGGACTTCTATCCTATAAAGGGGGTTCTAGGCAGACCCTTAAGTTTAAAGGTAAATACTAGTGCGACATATAGAGAAACAAATAGGATTGCAGATAAGGGGTAACACATAAACAGGAAAGGGCTCAAAGACCTCCACAAACAGTACACATAAACAACATGTCTCATACACAATTAAGGTCTCAATTCAGATCCTAAGCATGACGTCTAAGTGATAACAACAGAGTTCAGATTTATTACATAACTCAGAGAGGAAGCACCTTAATGTTATTTTGCCCCAAAACCTAAGCAAACGAGAGTAAATAGTAGGTAAAAAACCCTAGTTATCAATGCGTCTGATAGCTGATACAATGGCAGCATCATCGACATTAAAATTGTATTCTGATAGCCTTGGCACATCTTTGGGACCAATTGACCTGTTGAAGCCGCTTTTGTTCATAAGCCCCTACTACTCTGACCTCGATCATTTCTCCTTTCATTTCTCATAGAATTATTCCTGGACCCGCTACCTCTCCGATCCCCGTTATATGGTTGTTACCGGTGTCTGTTCGACCTTGGTTCCCGTTAAATATCTCTATTCATTTAGTCGATGGGCCTGATAGGGTAAACAGACTCGGAAGGATCCCCAAGTTGATCGTCTTCGGACCTAATTTTTTACTGGTACCAATTATGCACATCGACCCAAGTAACAACTAGATATTCTATCAGATTCTGTTTCAACTGTTGTGAAGCCATCAAGCTTCAAATGTTTGTAAAGGCTTGAACGACCCCAATCATCAAGTGCCGGTGGTAGGTCCATCTTCTCCATTTGTAAATGAGATACGAATTCTTTGAGCATTTCATTGTCCTTCTGTATGACCTTGTAAAGGTCCGATTTCTTGGTTTGACTTTGATGGCTCTGGCGTGTGCCTTTACGAAAGAATCTTTAAGCATAGCAAAAAAGTCAATAGAATTAGGTGGTAAATTATGATGCCATATCGTGTCTCCCTTTCACAGGGTCTCTCCGAATTTCTTTAATAAGACGGATTCGATTTCATCATCCTCAAAATCATTCCCTTTGATGGCACATGTGTAGGCGGTGACATGTTTGTTTGGATCGGTCGTTCCATTATACTTAGGAATCTCGGGAATGCGTAACTTCTTGGGGATTGATTTTGGATCCGCGCTCAGGGGAAAGGGTTTTTGCACGAACTTCTTGGAGTCCAGACCTTTCAATATCGGCGGTGCTCCTGGTATTTGATCTACCCGGGAGTTATAGGTTTCCACCTTTTTATCGTTGGCCTCGAGCTTCTTATCCCCTAATTTTATCTGTTTTGTCAATTCCTCGAGCTTGTTTATAATCTCAGGGTTAGCCCCCGATTAGTTTTCGTTCGACCTTTTAGTGATCGGTTGATCCCTGTGGATGACTTCTTGGGAAGGATCGGGCTCAACCCTGCTTGGTGCACGATTTTGATTTTGTAATTGGGCTATTTCCACCTGTTGCGCCTTACATTTCGAAGATCACTCGTAGGCTAATTCCGTCTCCTTCGACATTTTTTGTGTTACAAGTAGCCGATCGGGCTCTAACACGAATGCTATTTTTGGGATCAGTAGGAAAGTTTGCATCGATAGCCACATGTGAATTAGCATCAATCGGATCTACGATCGAAATTTTAGCGGGATTAGGCGATCAACAAGTGATATCTCATCACCGGGTGCTATGTGTTTATTTTCATCTTGGTGACCGAACTCGTTGTCAACATACAGAGGTGCTGATTGAAAATTTGACATTTTCGTATTTTTTCCTAGAATCAAAGGCACTTCAAAGAGAAAGTGTAAAGAAGCGTGTTTTATAGAGATTCGTACCAAATAATCACTATTATACTCAGCCCCATGGTGGGCGCCAAACTGTTTACCCAAAGAAACAGATAACAATTGAATTTATACGAGATTTTAAAGATACGCAACACAATTTGATAGAAGTTGAGAAAGTAGATTAATAATGAAGTTAATGACAAGAAAATAAATGCAAACTACACAAATTGAACAAATCTTAGCTTGAAGGTTGATCGCCCTCGAGTATAGAAATGCCTCAATCGATGATAGAGCAGGTTAACAAGATAACAAAAACTAGAAATGATAAATATATTGCTTCTTTGATTAGTGTTACAATGTGTTTTACAAACGATCATGCCTCCCTTTATATAGTCGGGGAACCCTACTCTTGGTACGATTCTATAAAGGTAAAACAAATCCCATGAATTGCTAATTAATCAGCCTCTCCTTGTTACTTGTCGAGATTTCCGCTGTGATCTTCAACTGATCGTGGATATTTCGTCTTTTCGTTATTCGGCTCGACAAAGTCCCCTCGATCTCGTTCGGTCCCGGTGTCACGAGCTCAACGATAACTGCGCGCCTGGGTTCGATATGGTCCAGGTCGAGCTTCGACCCGTCTCGTTTTGGTCTCGACTAATCATACAATATACGAACCTAGTTTCGACTGTATACAGAACCCTTGATATGAATTTTAAAATGTTGTATTGTTATTTATCACATCTTAAGGAACTAAAGTCAAACATCTCTATAACAGTCTCATTTGCTCCGATATTTTTTTGGATGTTATAGTGAAATATTATTATGGATAACATACAACATGAATAATTAGTTGTTGGTTTTTTTTAAGTATTAATGATTTATTAATGCTTAAAGTAGGGTGAATGGGAAATGGAGGAGGAAATAAAATATTTGAGTTTCCCTCCTTAATTGTCCCACCTAGGAAGAGGAAAAGACTTTTGATGGGTATATAAGCAATTGCTCTTCTTCTAGATAATAAAGAGTTGAGAAGAAAGCAAGCCTCGCGCCGTCTTCGTCGTCGTCGTCGCTCGCTAGGCTCGGCATCGGCCTCGGCCTCGGCTTTGGATTCAGATTCAGATTCAGATTTGGATTTAGATTTGGATTTGGTCAATCGATCGAGAGATTATTTTTTGGACCAAATTTATTTGTTAATAGCAAATATTAACATAAATGTTATTAAATATTTGTTTTAATAACAAAATATTAATATTAAAATAAATATTAATATTAAATCCATTTCAGTTATTATCCAGAATTTAGTTTTCTGTTTTGTAACAGAAAATTAACTACCCTTCAATTTTCCCTCTTTATTATTGAGTAAATAGCCAATTATGTCATGGCATTTACTTTATGGGCGTTTTTGCAAAAACAGCCATTATGAAGAGTTGCACCTCTTCAGATTTCAGCCCAACTTTGGCTATAAATACAAGTCCATTCTCTCAGATTTTACATACTAATTTCTGAGTTCTCCTCCTTCTTTCTGCATACTTTCATCTTCAAAGAAAGCAAGTAAGTGTGATTTGCTGCCGAACTATGAGTTCGTTGAAACACTGGGGTTTGAAGTGCCACTACACCAGTGTGTAATTCGCTCTATCCTGGGAGGAAATAATCCATAACCTTGGGTACTACGAGGGGATTAAATTCCTTAAGGAAACACTGTGAATTCAGTGGGCTCGAATTGGTTTTTTTTCATTACGTTTACATTTTTGTTTATGTTATTTTATTTTCTCCAGAATTGTTGTACAAATACAGATTTCTAACAAACTTAAGGAATTTAATATTTTTCTTTATTTGTGTTATATTAACTGTTTCTGGAGAGTAAAACCTTTGTGGTTTTGTACTCTATTGGAGATTAAAATCTACGTGATTTTAACGTTTGTGTCATTCTTTTACAGAAATGACGAATGACAGCGGAAACAAAATTGTTCTGATGGTAACTGCCAATGCCTCAACAAGCCGAACAACACCGTCAGCATTGGCACCGGCTGAGAAACCCGGAAAATTTTCCGGGCTTGATTTCAAGCGCTGGCAACAAAAGATTTTCTTCTATTTTACTACTCTAAGTCTTCAGAAGTTCATCAAGGAAGAAGTTCCTGTGCTGTCAGATGAAACGCCAGAAACTGAACGCTTTCTCGTCATTGAGGCGTGGAAGCATTCAGACGTTTTGTGCAAGAATTATATTCTAACCGGGCTGGAGGATGCTTAGTATAACGTCTACAGTGGCGTGGAAACGTCAAAAGAACTGTGGAGTGCGCTTGAAAAGAAATACAAAACTGAAGATGTCGGGTTGAAGNCTATAAGTAGAATTAATACTAATATTGGTAGTATTAATTTTATTATGTTTACTAGTAGAATTTTCATTGAAGGTCTTGTCATCAATGAAGCATTCCAAGTAGCAGCAATGATTGAGAAGTTGCCTCCGTTGTGGAAGGACTTCGAAAATTATTTGAAACACAAACGCAAGGAGATGTCCCTTGAAGATCTCATTGTTCGGTTGAGAATCGAAGATGACAATAAAGCTGCTGACAGGAGAGGCCGTGAAAATTCAACAATAATGGGAGCAAATATTGTTGAAGATAACAAAAAGAGGAAGAAGGCTTCTAGCCAAAAATACAACCCAAGCAAGAAGCGGTTAAGTGGAAATTGCTACAACTGTGGGAAAACAGGACACAAATCTACGGAGTGTCGTGCTCCGAAGAAAGACAAGAAGAAGGGTCAAGCAAACATGGTTGAAAAGCATGATGATGTTGATGATTTGTGTGCCATGCTTACTGAATGCAACTTGGTGGGAAATCCTAGAGAGTGGTGGTTTGATTCTGGAGCCACTCGCCATGTTTGTGCTGTTAAAGAAGCCTTTGCTACTTATGCTCCTGTTGGACCCGATGAGACGATTTCTATGGGAAATGCTTCAAAGGCGAAGATTGAAGGATGTGGGAAGATATTTCTCAAAATGACTTCCGGCAAAGTGATGACTTTGAACAACGTCCTTCATGTTCCTGAGATTAGGAAGAATTTAGTCTCTACTGGCCTTCTTGTTAAGAATGGCTTTAAATGTGTATTTGTTACCGACAAGGTTGTAATATGTAAGAATGAGATGTTTGTAGGAAAAGGTTACCTCACCGAGGGCCTTTTCAAGCTATAAGTAATGGTTGTTGAAAGTAATAATAAAATTTGAGCTTCGTCTTACTTACTTGAGTAAAATGAATTATGGCATGTACGTTTGGGTCATGTCAATTATAAAACCTTGCGGAAAATGATTAATTTGGAAGTATTTCCTAAGTTTGAATGCGACAAATCAAAATGTCAAGTATGTGTGGAATCTAAGTTTGTTAAACATCCTTATAAGTCAGTTGAAAGGAATTCAAATCCTTTAGACTTAATTCACACAGATATTTGTGACATGAAGTCAATACCATCTCGCGGTGGCAAGAAGTATTTCATAACTTTTATTGACGATAGTACTCGANATTTGTGACATGAAGTCAATACAATCTCGCAATGGAAAGAAGTATTTCATAACTTTTATTGACGATAGTACTCGATATTTCTATGTTTACTTACTTAATAGTAAAGATGAAGCAATAGACGCATTCAAGCAATACAAAAGTGAAGTTGAAACGCAACTTAACAAGAAAATAAAAATGATAAGAAGTGATAGGGGTGGTGAATATGAATCTCCTTTTGAAGAAATATGTTTAGAATATGGAATTATTCATCAAACAACGGCCCCATACACGCCCCAATCCAATGGGATTGCGGAAAGAAAGAATCGTACTTTAAAGGAGATGATGAACGCGTTGTTGATAAGTTCTGGTTTGCCACAGAACTTGTGGGGGGAAGCCATTCTTACGGCTAATCGAATATTAAATCGAGTGCCCCATAGCAAAACACAATCCATTCCATATGAAAAATGGAAAGGAAGGAAGCCCAACTTGAATTATTTTAAAGTGTGGGGGTGTTTGGCAAAAGTGCAAGTTCCTAAACCCAAAAGGGTAAAAATAGGACCGGAAACAATTGATTGTATTTTCATAGGATATGCGACAAATAGTAAAGCATATCGATTTCTGGTACATAAATCAGAAAATCCCGACATTCATAATAATACGGTTATAGAATCAGATAATGCTGAGTTCTTTGAAAATATATATCCGTATAAAAAGGA
>ML255225.1:0-15535 GCA_005239495.1 Nicotiana undulata
TTATGTGTGTGTTGTCTTGTCGAACTGAAAAAGCTGACTAGCTGACATAAAGTTGTCTTGTCATTCATCATGATATTTAACACGCAAAATATAGCATCGTTGGATAGTACGTTATGTATTTAGCGCGGATGAACACTACGTTATGTGTGTGTTATCTTGTCGAACTGAAAAAGCTGATTAGCTGACATAAAGTTGTCTTGTCAACATCATGATATTTAACACGCAAAATATAGCGTCATTGGATAGTACGTTATATATTTAGCGCGGATGAACACTAGTGTGCTCTCGTCTATAAATAACGGGCTCATTCTAGTTAATTTGTGTGCTCAAAATTTACTAAAAGCAAATATTTCATTAAAAGTAAGGTTTTTTTATTAAAAACAAATATTTCACAAATGGCTCAACCTCTTCGTCCACCAAGGTGCAAGTGTGGAAAACCATGTTTGATGCAAAATTGTTGGGACGGTGGTGAAGTTGGACGCCGCTACTGGCACTGTATGAACCAGCTTTACAAGGTTCCCGACGAACCTATTTGCGATTTTGAGGAATGGGTTGATGAACCATGTTATCAAGAATGCTACAAAGAATCTTTGCAGCATCTTCATAATGTGTGTTTAAGACAATGGGAACATGAAAGAGAAAGCAATAGAATCATTGCAGACTTGAGGGAGAAACTGAAGGAGGTAGGAGAAGAAAAATGGAAATCCGAATGGATTTGTCAAGCCCAAAAGGAACGTAAAAAGAATATAAACGGGAACTTGCGAAGGTGAAGGCGAAACTGAAAGAGTAAGAAGAAGAAAAAGAACAACTGGAAGAACGATATAAGTGGTTGGAGAGGAGAATAAATGGCAGCCGGGGGTAAACACTAAACATGTATGTGTTTAGTGTATTTTTCATATTTCATGTATTTTAATTATGTTGGCCTGCTATGTTTGTGTTTGTAATGTTTTCCTTGTTTGTTGTACTGAAGTTTATTTTAATTGAAGTGGAAGTTAAGTTTTAGTGCTTGTGTTGTTATATGAAACTATCAAACGAAAGGGGAACTAAAAAAATTAATGAGCATATTATATAAACATTGTTGTTATATGAAACTATCAAACGAAAGGGGAAGTAAAAAAATTAATGGGCATATTATATAAATATTGTTGTTACTGTACACAAAAATATTATTACACCAAATACAAAAAAATAAAATAACGAAAGGCCGAATCAATGTGTCCCGCATTCGGTGTGTCTCAACGCAGCCGCTGGCCTGAGGCGCATCCCAACGCACCCGGATACGCTATCGGGATCATCATCATCAAGTCTTCTCTTTATAGCCGGATGCGGCGCATGATGGCATGTATCGGTGGTGCTGTCAGGATCGATATAAGAGGCCGTTGGTCCAGTAGAAAGCTACATAATAATATAAAAGTTAGTATAGATAAGTACATAACAATTCACAACAATTTATAATGTCTTACCATGATCGTGTCTAGATCCTGAATGTAGTTATCTGTCACAGCCACGTCAGCATCGCATGAAGCCTTAAAAAGGAAATTAATAAAGTTAAAGAAAATAAATAAGTTACAGTTAAAACAAATTCAAATTCAATACTAATAAACTCATACCTGCGCATGTGATGTGGAGCCATAACTCAGTCGGCGCCCACTATACAAATCTCGGGTCGGTCGATACTCATCAGTGGTAGACGGGCCTGGGAAGTATCTACCCCAATCAACTCCTTGAATATCCGAGCCCGGGATCAATAATTGACCCGATGGGGTCACCTGCGATGGCACTGGAGTGCGATAAATTCCAAGTCTGTAAGACGGCATGTCCGTCTCATGCATGCCACCTACCATATCAGTTGCAACATCATCAGCAGGAGCCTCAATGCCCCCTTGCTGGGGACCACCTCCTCTCCGCCCACGACCACGTCGTCCGGCACCACCTGCTCGTCGGGCACCACCAGCTCGTGGGATACCACGACCTCGCTGGTACTGCGCTGGGTCCATATAAATAACGGGCTCGATATTTTGAGTCCCGGTGGCACCAAACTAACATTAATAATTATTTGTGTCAAATATTAATTTTTTGAGATACACAATTTTTAGAGTTATACAATATTTATACTTATGGGTTCCAGGCTCGATATTTGGGTCCCAGTAGCACCAAACTATCATTAATAATTATGTGTTTGTTTTATAATTGAAATTCATATTTTTTTAATAACTTGATTGTACAAATTTTATATATATATATATATATATATACCTATGGGTTCCGGGCTCGATATTTTGAGGCCCAGTGGCACCAAACTAACATTAATAATTAGTTGTGTCAAATATTATTTTTTTGAGATACACAATTTTTAGAGTTATACAATATTTATACCTATGGGTTCCAGGCTTGATATTTGAGTGCCAGTAGAACCAAACTATCATTAATAATTATGTGTTTGTTTTATAATTTAAATTCATATTTTTTTAATAACTTGATTGTACAAATTATATATATATATATATATATATGGGTTCCGGGCTCGATATTTTGAGTCCCAGTGGCACCAAACTAACATTAATAATTATTTGTGTCAAATTCAATATTTTTAAAATATGTTGCATAATTATTAACCTAATTGTACAAAGTTTGTATTTCAACTACCAGTATAAGATACTTAAACTAAAGGAATTCTACGCTAAAATACTACACATTACTATGCTACAAGGCTCTAAATTTTACTACGCTACAAGGGTCTAGATTTTACTACGCTAAAAATGTCTAGATTTTACTACGCTAAAAAATAATCTAAACTAAACATAAACAAAAAAAAAATTTAATTGCAAATAAAACACAAAACAACATGAAAACACATATATATAAATTCGGATATTAATAGACAAATTTATATTTTTTTATAAAACACTAATATTAAGTACGGATAAATTTAACATACTGGTTTCGCAAAAAAAAAAAAAAACACAAAACGAAATAGAACACATACAAATCAAATAATATGCATTATTATAAAAGTTTAAACATAACATAAATCGAAATACCTAGATTTAGAGTTTTCAGAAAGCAAATCGATTGAAATTTTAACTCCGGAAGTGTGAATCCACAATAATACGAAGTTCTACTCCAAAATGGGACCTACGTTCTTCACCTTTTATGTGACGGGGGGACCCATTTTTTTTTTTTTTAAGAAAGTGGGGCAGCGGGGTGGGGGATCAAACCAGAGGAGAAGATAAAAAAATTGGGAAGAAGACGAGTGGTTTGTCTTGAAGAGGATGAGAGTATTTTTAAATTAAGGATATAGCGCCCAAATACCCGGCGCTATACATAAGTTTTATGTATAGCGCTGAATATTTGGGCGCTATACCTGAGCGTGACAACTTTTTACATATAGCGTCCAGTACTTGAGCGCTATATATACCTTGATCTTTTTTTTTTTACACTTATTTTTATTCTTTGAGTCCAAAAAACCAATATTTTGGTTCCCAACTCTAATTTTACGTTGGATGAATAGTAGTCTAGAGGTAAAATGTCCTTTTGGCTGCAAAACCAGCCAACTTTGAATTGGCCAAATTTTAAAGTGGATTCGAGAGTACTATATACACTTCCCAATGAAATTAAAAGAAAATAAGAAAGAATAACCAAGAATGTGGTTGGTTGACCGTAATATGTTTACAGTTTACAGGAATAGGACCAACACTTAATTGTTTAATGTGTTATTTGATCTATAACATTTTGATAAAATCCACATAGTAAAAGTAAATACAAAAGGTACGTAATATAGAAAGGTTGTATAACTTATGAAGCACTTACTCAGATCTTATTCTATGTCATGTTATTATCTTTGTTGTTTATTTAGAAAAATATTATTCTTCTTTTGTTTACTCTTGCTGATCTTGTTAAGATATATACTTAATGTAGAAAATAATTTATCATTAGAAAAAGAGAAGGATAAAAGGACACATAAAAATTCAAACATTTGTAGATTGTAACTATACTTTTCGAACTTTGCAAATATATAGATATATCAAATTTTATTTTCTAAATTTCATGTTTATTTAAATACTATCACGTAAAATTGGAGGAGAATGCAATAAAATAGGCAGATTAATTTGATATAAAATGAGTGTCATTTTAAATAATAATAATAATAATATGAGAAGAAATAAAATTGTATACTTTACTAAAATAGTATTTATATAAATTTTAATTATTATATCTGAATCTTAGACGATATTTATTCTCGATCCTTAAATAAATATTTAATGGTGCTCTTATTTCGTTTTTCTTTTCTTTCGACAATCAAGATTCTTGAATATAATGGGGGTCCCTTCATTCGTTATTATGCTAGTGGTAAATAGTATAAGCCTAATAATCAAAGACACTTGCCATCATTATTCATTCTTACAAAATCTCATCACGAGTCATCTTCAAAAATACCAACGTCTGCATGAATGACACGTGTAGGTCCTCGAGTACATAAAAAATGCCTTGAGCTATAAGTGAGTCAGTACTACTAAAACCATTAGACCAAATATAGAGGTCGCAGTTTTTGCCCCTGGCTGAAGACACTGCCATGATCAATTGTAGTTGGCTGTCAATTTATGACAGGGCTATTTGGTGAATCCGAGTAAATGGTATTCCCTCCGTTAAATAACAAGCCATCAATTTACTTTAGAGTACATTCGTTAAAGAAATATAAAATTTTAGATAAAAATAATTAATGTAATTAAATTACTTTTAATTAACGTGAGGAGTAAAATATAAGGATAATTTTAGAAAAATAAATTAAATTTTTTTTTGATTATATAAATAAATACTTAGTTTGAATCAAAATAAAAAAGTAAATGAAAAGAGTAGTATTTGACGTTTTGACACTTTTTGTCTTCAATCCATTTAATATATATATATATATATTCCTTAAAAAAAGGTGTAAAGCAACTGGGAAATCAAAGCTGACTTCAACAGCAAAAGTGTTCAAATATGATTTGATTCGAAGGAGGGGTTTTCAAGTTCTATTAAACTTCGTTAGTATTTTGTGAATCTAAGACATCATATTCCGAATTTATGTTTTGGATAATAATGATATAAAAATTACATAATTAGTTATTTATTAAGTAATTATATAAAATTCTTTTGCTAAATAATAACTGATAATCGAAAAAGTAACTAATATGCTATCGTGCATTAAAATTAATCATTGGTAGTATAAAAGAATTTTTACACAGTATATATATAACTTTAATTATTGTGTATGCCATAGTCGGCAGGGGGCTTAAACATAATAGAGCTTTCTACCTAGAAAGAGCAAACATATGTAAATTACTATAGGCAGTTGCTTCGGAAAAGATATACTCCCACGGTTTCAAATTAGATAAATAATATCGTTCTAAATTTGAAAATAATTTAACTTAAACTCTTTATTTTAGTTATTTTGTTCTTAATAAGAAACTTTATAACCACAAAAATATCATAATCCCACAAAACTTTAACCCCTTAAGTTTTTAATACCACAAGTTTCAAAAATCTTCTTCCTTTTTCTTAGATTCCGTATCGAGTCAAATTAACTCATCTAAGTTGAAACGCACGGAGTACTGCACAATAGTAAAATGGATTCAGTCTTTATATAAAAGTACGGGACTTGGTGAATATGCAGATGTTGAAGAGCTCAACTATGGCACCAGATGAAGACATACAGAAATGAAGCTAGAGAAAAGTATACCTGTTTAACGGCTCAGGTTAACCTGTTTTCGGACCGGCCCAGACCGGTAGTAACCTGGATCGGCCCCGACCGGTAGTTAGGGGGCCGAGTGGGTTGGGTTAGGGGTTGGTCCGTATAAAAGAAATTTCGGTTAACCAGATCGATCAAACCCGGTCAATGAAAAACATTGTTGAACCGGTTAACCGGACCTGCCCGAACCGGTTCAACGACTATTTTTTTAATTTTTTTTAAAAGTCATTTGACCGTTGGCAACAATCAACTTCAAATTTGACCGTTGCCCAACGGATATTTTGCAAGAATAGCCCTTTTTTGGGCAATTATTTTAAAACATAACACTTTTAGTAATTACTAATTTAGCCCTCTAAAAAACTATAAATATACCCCCCATCTTCTTCATTTCTTCACTCATCTCTCATTTCTCAAACTCAAATTCTCAATTCAAGTTAAATCATACCCCGTGATTCTAGAGTGCACTCGTATGTTTGGGAACCTTTGAGGTGGTAGAAGAAAAATGAAGAAATTCACAAAGTAAAGTGCAAGAACTGTGGCCGAGTCTTAAATCTTCGTCGAAAGTGGGAGGGCACAAGCTGTTTAAGGAGGCATATGAAGAGTTGTCTTGAGCGTCCTCCAGAAAATAATATTTAAGATTTTAAGTTCATTTGAGACAATTTGTGTTATTTTAAAATTATTAGACGTATTATGCTTAATGTTTTAATTTGTTAGATTAATTTAAAGTATTATTCTGCAATGAAGTTTGAAATGAAATTATGAAAGCCTTTAAATTTTACACTCCAGAAGATGGTCAAGGAGGTCGTATTGATTATGAAGAACTTACTAAGGCAATGCAAAACCTTTGAAGTTCTAGATTTATATTTAATAATTAAACTTTGAATTTACTCTTTTTTCATTAATTTAGTTGTTGTTAAATGTTAACTTTAACATCTTCATTGTATTCTATTGTCTTAAATTCTTAATGCAATATTCAAATATAAGAATTTTAAAGTCTTTGCCTCCTTTATTCAAACACTATTTTTATAAGATTGTTTTTTTGTTTTATATTTTTACTTTAGTTATACAAAATACAAATAAATAAATAAATAAATAAATAAATAAACCGTCCCGGCCCTTTAGGCCCATAACTAATCTGGTTCAATTTTTGACCGGATAGGGCCGGACCCGTTAAGCTCGGTTTGTAAAATCCTTAACCCCGCCCGGATTGGCGACCGACCGGTCACTATTTTTCTCAACCCGGCTCCGCCCACTCGTTTGTCACCTTTAGAGAAAAGAGAAGAGAAACTTTCAGGAAATTCCATTAGATGAACAGAGACAAATGAAATATGTACAATGTTTACAACTAACTAACTACTATTTAAATTGTTAAACTAACTAACTAACTTTACTTAATTTAATTACAGCTTATTGACTGTACATCCACATCTAGAGTTCTCTACACTCTCCCTCAAGCTGAGGGATGAAACAAGCTTCATTCCCACTTTCTCAGTATAATCCAGGCCCTCCTATTCGCTATACCGTTAGGCTACAAGCCTGGCGTTGTATCTTTCCACCTTTCCATTTGATTTGTATTTTACCTTGAACACCTAATTGCAGCCAATGAGAGCCTTGTCCTGAGGAAAAATCAACTATCGTCCAAGTCTGGTTTTCTTCAAGTGCAGCTATTTCAGCTTTCATAGCATTAACCCAAAGAGGATCCTTGCAAGCTTCAACATAGGATGTAGGTTCAAGTATTGCTGGGTAGGCAGCCAAAGAATCCTTATAAGCAGAGGAAAGGTGATCATAACAAACATAAGAGGATATATGATTAAAGTAGGAGGGCAATTTAGACTGCAATACATAGTCCTGTATCCACACAAGTGGTTTAGAGGGCCTAGAAGATCTTTTGAGTGTCTACACTGATGGATGAGAGGATGATGAAGAAGGACTGGAACTAGGAGAGGAAACAGAAGAATATGGTGGAAAAGGCACATCAAAATAAGAAGAAGGTTCTTCAGGAATAGAAGGAGGTACATGATTAGATACTCTAAGCTCTAAAATAGGAAATAGAGGTGTGATCCTAGACTTCATGTCACTGAATTGAAAGATGTCTTCCTTAAAGACTGCATCTGTACTAAATAAAACTCTTTACTATTGAGATCATATAAATAATAGCCTTTTATAGTGACAAAGTACCCCAAATGGACAACAGGAATTACTCGAGGACAGAACTTGTCAGTTTCCTATACATTGGAGGCATAACATAGGCTTCCAAACACTTTTAGATGCTGTAAGGAAGGAACCTAATGAAATAGTCTTTCAAATGGAGATTGGACCCTTAGAAGAATGGTTTGCAGCCTATTCAGAAGATATACTACAATTGTTACACACTGATCACACCCAACTATGCCTTATAAAAAGGACTAAGCGGTCGTTGCAAATATAATCCGGTTTACAAGTTCGGAGTCGAATCCCACAGAAAACTAAGGCTTAGCTACAATTGTTCACTATCACCAAGAATACAAACTTGAACAATTCCTACCTTATAGATATTAAGATTCTTATGTTTAACTAATTAAATAACAAATAAAGATACTACAGGTTAGAGAAAAGATTAAGGAGGTCTAGACTTATGATTTCCCAAATTGTCGGAATCCTTCCCGCTATGTCTTTTATATTTTCGCCTAAGTATTCTCTACTGATTATGAGCGCTCTGACTACCGTAGATTTCTCCCGAGTAATTACAACAATTTACTAGACATACTCTCCCCAGTTACGCTAGTTATCTTTAAGTACGGCTCACTTAGATTGCACCCAAAGTTTCGTTATCCCTAATCCCACCTTTAAACCCTCGGTTAGTGATTCCTAATATACTTTGGGAGTGGTGTTGTTCAACATCTACCTAAATATGCACTCTCTCCCGAGTAATACATACTAAATAGACACAACTAATTGAGGACCCTTCAATTAACTACAACAAGAACGTAGTTGAATAAATAGAGATTAACTTGGCAAAACTATATTATCATAACAAGAAGTTCATCCCTCAATAGGTTCCATCAAAACCCTAGATAACAGATTAGCTATTCATAATAGTATGTAAAACTGCAATACTAATAGTCATAACCAACAATGAAATATAGGAAGAGGAAGGAAAAACTCGTATAAGAATTCTCCGCCTTGCTCTTATTGTGTCTCTGCCTCCTTAGGTCGAATCTCTGTAAAAAATATGTCCAATCTCCTTAAAATACCATTTTTCATGTATATATACCAAGTAGGGTCGGGCCCAAACAATTATACCTTCTCCTATGCAAAAAAGACAGTTTTTCTGGTCTGGAGTAGCGCGGTCGTGCTAAGACCACGCTCCGCCCGCGCACGTCGACAAGTATTCTGCCCCAGTCCGCGTCAGGTCCGCGATCACGGTTTCGACCGCGTTTTTCACCCTGTTCCATTTGGAATTTGAAAAAACATAAAACATGAAAATTGTACCCTTTGAGTTATATTTCGAAACATATATTATATAGCCCAAATGGAGTTCGGAGCAAAGATTTATGTCTATTTTACTAGACAGTACGCAATATGCCTCCTCGAGTCTTCGTTTGTTATTAACTATCAAATTTGACCCCTGAACACGATCCCAGCTTAATTCCTTGGGCCTTTAATCAGACTTCAAAGCTCCAAATCACTTGAATTCATTCCATAACATCTATATAGCTCGGAATCACTCCCACAAGGCATAAAACACACAATTAGTACAAAACACTAGCGATTAAAGCTCAAACTCAATTAAAGTGCAGTAAATTAGAGTGTAATAAGCGAATAAAATATGCAATTATAGCCTATCATCAACACCCCTCACTTAAACCATTTCTCGTCCTCGAGCAATCAAACTACACTTTATATAGACACGACCTTTTTAAACAATTCTTCTAGCTCATCACTTCAAGAATATTTAAAATAGACTAAGCACAAAAGTGTAACATCTTCACCTCAAGACTTTACTCACAAGTACCACGCATTATTCACAACTCACCCACTTACTCTAACATAGAGGTTACTGGCATTACCTTTCCTTCACGAATCAAGTGCCCTCACACAACAAAAGAGAGTAGTTCCACACAATAAATTTTAAGAACACGTAGGAACTCAAGATAGAAAGAATTCACCAACTCACAGAAATAACATTCATATGCCACAAAAGATGCACCATAGGCTTGTCCGTAGTGTACTACTCTACTAATCGAGCGCATTCAGTCTATGATCAAGTATAACTTTATTTGGTTGTAATGTAGGCTGCGGGACGGGTAAGATATATTTAGATATAAGAGTGACTACACCTCCCTAAGAAATTTAATACATATACTTTACCATTCAGACCCCATACTTATATCAAACCAAACTCCACCTTCACATCAATGTTATTAACCCATACTTCTTTAAGCATAATTACATCAAGAGGCACCACTTATCAAAGAATATTTTTTTTCCACAACAATACAACTACTTTTTCCTTTTTTGTTTTCAAGTGACTCTTACTTTTTCAAAACAGTGCACCTTTCTCCTTATTTCATTAGTTCCACTCAAAAGCCAAACCAACCACCCCAGACTTTAACTGTTACACAGTTCATAATAATTCAAGTGCTCATGAGAGGTTAAAAGGTTCAAATAGATAGTTAATTCAAACAAATGGGTAAGGCTTGTAATGTGGTTGCCAAAGAAGCAGGATTACAGGCTCAAAGTGGTTAACTACGATACATAACAATTAGGCGGGTAAAATATACATAGCTGGCTCAACAAAGAAACGCCTGTATCACTTCCAAGACTGAACAAAACTACTATTTCGCTTTGCAAACACATGGCAAGTTCTGGACATCAAATACAATGCACAGAATAACACACAAACCTCACACACACATGGCACTTAACTCACTTAGGATTGGATTCATCAAGACACTCTAGTCACATAAGTTAAGCAAAGTTAAAATCATACAATTTAAGGTACTTATACAAGAGTCAAAAACTGAGCCTAAGCGTCACAACCAAAGTACTCACTATTCTCAAGGTATAACAAAGTCAAGAGATATTGCTTCAATTCAAAGCACAACACAATGGCTCCTCTTCCTAAAAAAAAAAATAAAACTAACTACACCCGGTTCAAATAAAACCCTTGGAAAAGAACCGCGACACAAAGAAAAACCAAGGGGAAATTTCTACACTACCTAACAAAAGATAAATCTTTTTGTTTTTTTCTTTAGACTTAAATCCCTCAAGAAAATTGTCTAATAGATCCATCCATCGTCGGGAAAAGTCCAATCTTTTCTAAAAAAAATATTCAATTAAACTAACATAACTAAAATAGCATAGAAAGTCACCCAGACAATCTCCTCACCCCACACTTAAAATTGTGCATTGTCCCAAATGCACAACCATACATACAAGAGGGTAAAAGAAACTCCCTGGTAGGCCAAAGGCCGAAGCACTAGCATCTCATGGGATACTCAGACTTCTCCCAGGCCTGGTCCTTCGTGAGGGTACCTCACACTTAGTTCCAACTAATGGTTTCTGTTGCATCCTTCCAATGGATTTGCGTTCCATGCTCCTAAAAAATAAAAAATCGACACTACAAAAATAATATAATACAAAAGTAATAATAAATAAAAAAAAACAAAAGAAAGCAGTAAAGCTGGGTTGCCTCCTAACAAGCGCCTGATTTAACGTCGCGGCACGACGTGAATCACTTTTTGCCTCCACCTTGAGCTTATGAATTCAACCCCAAGTTTTGATTCAAGCTTATGATTATGCTCCTGGGGTGGTGGAACGAATCTGGCTGGCCCAATAAAACAATGTAGTATTCTGCACTTCTTGGCCTTTGGATGAGATGTGTATTCCCGACTTTCTAGCACGAAGAATTCCAGAATGTAGGCATCTTGTTCCTTATTCCTTGACTCCTCAAGTGGCTCGGACGCTCTATTTCCATATCATCATCCAAACACAATGTGGAAAAGTGCTTGGAGTGTGGACCAATGCGCTCAACTACATAGACATTGGGATTGTCAACATCCTAAACACTAATGACGCTAGAGTCAACTAAATATGTATCCTCAATATCCTTGGTTGACTCTAGTATCACTTCTACGACATCGGTATCCTCAAAATCTAGTTCAATTGATTGTTGGTGTTCTACTATGGCCTTCTCCTCTAGCTCATCCTCGTATTTTTTTAAATCCTCCAATATAATGGCAATTTCTGCAGCTAATTCATACTCATACTGGCTACTATCCACAATGTCAACTTGTTGCGCTTTACAAGGTTCAATTAATTTATTCGCTTGAGCCTCCAAGTTTTGAATAGTTGCCTCTTGCCTTTGTACCCACAGTTGTATCTCATCATATTGTTCCATAAGGCACTTTAGCATATCCTCGATCTCTTTCAGGTCCTCATACCTGGGTTCTTTGTTCCTATTAACTTCACAAGAAAAAGAAGAACCATCAAAGTAAGGGGTTAGGGGGAGATAAGAAATATAAGCACAACCATGAAAGTGACCATCTTGACCACCACACATATCACACACATTCCACACATAAGATTGAGTTGGTTCACATAACTCGCTCTCGAGAATATTTTGATAATTTTGCCCTGGGTGGTTTCCTCCACTAAATGCATAAGGAGGATCAAAAGTAGAATTACCAACATCAAAACTCTCATAATTCCAAGATGACATGTCTTTCAGATCAAAAATCAAAAATAAAAAATAAAAAATAAATAAATAAGCAAATACACGAAAACAAAGATAAAAGTTTAAACTTGCAACCTAGAAATATGTACACCTACAGCTACACCATTAGTTCCCCGGCAACGACGCTAAAATTTGATCACGCCCAACTATGACTTATAAAAAGGACTAAGCGGTCGTTGAAAATATAATCCGGTTTACAAGTCCGGAGTCGAATCCCACAGAGAACTAAAGCTTAGCTACAATTGCTCACTATCACCAAGAATACAAGCTCAAAAAATTTCTACCTTATAAATATTAAGATTTTTATGTTTAACTAATTAACTAACAAATAAAGATACTACGGGTTAGATAAAATATTAAGGAGGTCTAGAGTTATGATTTCCCCAATTGTCGGAATCCTTCCCGCTATGTCTTCTATAGTTTCGCCTAAGTATTATCTACCGATCATGAGCGCTCTGACTACCTTAAATCTCTCCCGAGTAATTACAAAAATTTACTAGACATACTCTCCCGAGTTACGCTAGCTGGCTTTAAGTACGACTCACTTAGATCGCACCCAAGGTTTCGTTATCCCTAATCCCACCTTTAAACCCTCGATTATTAATTCCTCATATACTTTGGGAGTGGTGTTGTTCAACAACTACCTAAATATGCACTCTCTCCCGATTAATACATACTAAATAGGCACAACTAATTGAGGATCCTTCAATTAACTACAACAAGAACGTAGTTGAATAAATAGAGATTAACTTGGCAAAACTATATTATCATAACAGGAAGTTCATCCCTCAATAGGTTCCATCAAAACCCTAGATAACAAATTAGCTATTCATAATAGTATGTAAAACTACAATACTAAAAGTCATAACCAACAATGAAAAATAGGAAGAGGAAGGAAAAACTCGTATAAGAATTATCTGCCTTGCTTCTATTGTGTCTATGCCTCCTTAGGTCGAATCTCTGTAAAAAATATGTCCAATCTCCTCAAAATACCATTTTTCCATGTATATATACCAAGTAGGGTCGATCCCAAACAATTATACCTTCTCCTACGTGAAAAAGGACAGTTTTTTAGGTTTGGAGTAGCGCGGTCGCGCTACGACCACGCTCCGCCCGCGCACATCGACAAGTATTTTGCCTCAGTCCGCGTCAGGTCCGCGGTCGCGGTGTCGACCACATTTTTCACCTTGTTCCGTTTGGAATTTGGAAAAACGTTAACATGAAAGTTGTAGACCTTTCAGTTAGATTTCAAAACATATATTATATAGCCCAAATGGAGTTCGGAGCAAATAGTTATGTCTATTTTACTAGACAGTGCACAATATGACTCCTCGAGTCTTCGTTTGTTCTTAACTATCAAATTTGACCCCTGAACACGATCCCAACTTAATTTCTTAGGATTTTAATTAGACTTCAAAGCTCCAAATTAATTTAATTCATTCCATAACATCTATATAGCTCGGAATCACTCCTACAAGGCATAAAACACACAATTAGTACAAAATGCTAGCGATTAAAGCTCAAACTCAATTAAAGTGCAGTAAATTAGAGTGTAATAAGCGACTAAAATATGCAATTATAGCCTATCATCACACACTCTCCCCAACACTATAAGGGAATGAATGCCTGGAATCTCAAGGCTCTAGCCATATCTAATATATATCTGTGTCTTCTCTCTACCACCCCATTCTGCTGGGGTGTGTAGATGCAAGAAATTTGATGAATCACTCCATGCTCCTTGAGAAACTGATTTACCTACTCATTGAAGAACTCAGACCCATTGTGTGTTCTGAGACACTTAACAACACAGTTTAAATGAGTCTTGGTCAATGCAAGGAAATCTCTCAGAATAACAATTGAATGTGACTTGTTATTCATTAAGAAGTTCCAAGTATATCTAGAGTAGTCTTCTACCAAAGTCATGAAGTATCTCCTACCATCATGTGTTGGAACTGTCACGACCCAAACCTCCTTCCGCAAGATGTCGTGACGACACCTAGTCTCTGCGCCTAGGTAAGCCTAACATTTTGCAGAATAATGAAAATTAAAGCATAAATCTAATAGCTAACTGCAACAGATAATTAAATACTGATAGGAATGCCACTTAACATGTACAATAACCAACTCTCAAAAACATACACAAATCCTCCCAAGACTCGGAACACCATAAGTCACAAGCTTCTAAGATTTTCTGTCTAACTGTTTCTGTACATCAATAACTATAAGAAATAAAGGAAGAATAAGGGGATAGAGGGGGACTTCGAGGTCTGCGGATGGGGGCAGATGTACCTTGAAGTCTCAGGAATAGCAGCGAATAAGCAACTAATAACGAGGCTAGTAGGAGGTACCTGGATTTGCACACAAAAATATGTGCATAAGAGTAGCATGAGTACACCACAATGTTACCCAGTAAGTTCCAAGCCTAACCTCGGTCAAGTAGTGACGAGGCCAGGTCAAGGCCCAATGGTGTATATAATATAATTAAGGCAAAGAAAATGTTGTAATGTAATAAAAGGACGGAATTAAACAAAGAGGAAATCCATAGAGAAGTAACAATGCAAACACACAAGGATAAATAGCGTGGGAATCTCCCCGATATAACGTCTCGTAGTCCCAAAAGTAAATGTACAAGGAGAAACTCCCGAGGTACCACCTCGTAGTGTAAAAAGTAAATGTGTAGGGGGATCTCCCGGGATACCGTCCCGTAGTCCCAAAGTAAATATGCAGGGGGATCTCTCGGGATACCGTCACGTAGTCCCAAAGTAAATACGCAACTCAAAACAATGGAGATAACAGTTACAACAAGAAAACCTAAAATTTAGACTAAGTACAAGTCAAGAAAAAAGGAGCAGGAATCCACTAAGCATGCTGCAAAGAGTTCAAATAAACATTTAAGACACGTAGACATGCTATTCTAGGATAAACAGGATAACTACATACTGCTACAACAACAACAACAACCCAGTAAAATCTCACTAGTGGGGTCTGGGGAGGGTAGAGTGTACGCAGACCTTACCCCTACCCTAGGGAGGGGGGGGGGGGGGGAGGGCGGTATTTTATACACATCTAGATGGGTAAAAGAAAAAGGT
>ML255225.1:15680-34048 GCA_005239495.1 Nicotiana undulata
CGGGGGGGGGGGGGGGGGGGGGGGGGTAGAGAGGCTGTTTTCGGGAGACCCTCTCTACTCAGAGACAATAGATTTGTGACAAAAAAACTTGATAAATAATATTATCAACGTGAGAGACAATAAATAAATGGAAAAGCAGTAACACAAATATTATGCAAAAGTGTGAAACACAACATAAATCACTAGCAGTGCTAGACAAAACACTATCATACTCGTCGGTACAAATAGGGAAACCGAGACAAAGAGGAAAACCCCTCGACTACCCTTTAACCTACAACCCTAATGCTCGACCTCCACACCTTCCTATCAAGAGCCATGTCCTCGGAAATCTAGAGCCGCGCCATGTCCTATCTGATCACCTCGCCTCAATACTTCTTAGGTCTCCCTCTACCTCTTCTCGTACCTGCCAAAGCCAACCGCTCACACCTCCTAACCGGGGTATTTAGGCTTCTCCCTCTGCACGTGTCCGAACCATCTAAGCCACGCAATATCTAGTATAACTGAATTAAGATGAAACATGTTATTACTTAGTAAAAATCAGGTTTTACAACAAGTAGCCCATGTACACACTCGTCACCTCACGTACATGGCACTCACATATAATAACTGTACCAAATCCTAAGGGGAGTTCCCCCACACAAGGTTAGGCAAGACACTTACCTCGAACCAAGCTCAATCAATCGGTAACAATGCCTTTCCCACGAATACCCGACTCCGAATGACCCAAATCTAGCCAAAATCAATTACATACCATAATTATAATTATAAGAAACTAATCTAATTAATGAAATCAAAGTTAACGCAAGAAATAGAAAATCGCCCCAAAACGTCGACCCGAACCCATGTCTCGAAATCGGGTAAAAGTTACAAAACATGAACACCCATTCAATCACGAGCTCACTCGTACCAAAATTATCCAAATCTGATGTCGAAATCCCAATCAAAACCCAAAATCTTAGTTGAAGAATTTCTCCCATTTCCCCCAAAATCTTCACCCAAAATCCAAAATTAAAGGATGGAACTAATGATAGATTAGTGGGATATAACCAAAATCAAGTGTAGAATCATTACCCAATCGAGGCCTCTTAAAATCTCTCATAATCTCGTCCAAATACGAGCTCTCTATCTCAGGTTTTGATAAAAATGGCCAAACCCTCATTGTGAAATGTTTATAACTGCCCAGTGATTCCTTAATCACAATCGCGGAAATAGCCTCGCGATCGCGAAGCACAACTTTGCTGACCCAGAATTTAACCCTACGCGAATGCGTAAAACTCCATATGAATGCGATGCACTGTCTCTCATACATACTTGCTCACGAACGTCCTCACACGTTCGCGATGAGTAAAGCGCGTGGCCCAACTTTAGCCTCCTTAACGCTACGCGAACGCGACCTTGGCCACGCGTTTGTAAAGCACCACATCACACCAATACTCGTTCACATACTCCTGCTCGCGAAAGCAAAGAACAAATCCTTCCTCTGCCCAACTTAGCCTACGCGATTGCGGACTCTCTCTCGCGATCACGTATAAGGAAACCAGATGCACCGGATCACAGAACTTTAGCCATCTTCCAAAATCAATTCCCAATCAGTTAACCATACGAAAATCACTTGAGGCCCCCGAGACCTCAACTCAACATACCAACGAGTCATAAAACACCATACGAACTTAATCGAGCCCTTAAATCATATCAAACAATAACAAAAACATGAATCACCCTCTAGTCCAAATTTAATGAACTTGAAATTTCAAACCTCAACAACCGATGCCAAAATCTAACAAACCACGTCCGATTGACCTCAAATTTTGCACAAAAGTCATATTCAACATTACGGACCTACTCAAACTTCCGGAATCAAAATCCGACCCTGATATCAAAAAGTCCACTCCTGGCCAAAATCTACAAAAATTCGACTTTTCTCTTTTCAAGCCTAAATCAGCTACAAACCTCTAATTCACAGTTCGGACACGCTCCTAAGTCCAGAATCACCCAACGGAGCTAACAAAACCGACGAAACTCCATTCCGAAGTCGTCTTCACACAGTTCCAACTACAGTCGAAATCCTAAGTCTTAAGCCTCCATTTTATGGACTAAGTGTCCTAAATCACTCAGAAACCACAACAACAACATCTCGGAAAGTCACATGAGTAGAAAAAGATACGGGGGAAACAGGGGATCGGGGTTATTACTCTCAAAAAGACCGGCCGGGTCCTTATATCCTCCCCCTCTTAATATAATCGTTTGTCCTCGAACGAGTATAGAGACTTACCTGAAGTGGTGAAAAGATGAGGATAACGACTGCACATATTATGCTCGGTCTCCCAAGTCTCCTCCTTGATCGACTGACCCCTTGGGCAGGACCCGGCACCAGCTGTGCCTATAGTGATCCTAGGTCTTCAGGAGACCTTGACTCAGATTCTGACAGTGTGCACCAGCTTAGCTCAGGCGGTCGCTCTATCTTCTTCTGCTACCACATCTCAGGCCGGGGGAGGCATACAGACTCCAGCTGCCCGGACTTCTGAGCAGGTTCTTCGGGGGCTTCAGGCACCGGGAGTGGCCCCAGTCCAGCCCGTTGCTGCCACACCGGCTTTCGTGGTCCCTGCCTTGGCAGATGATGAGCAGCGGAGACTGGAGAGATTCAGCAGACTCCAGCCCCCTACTTTCAGTGGCACTGAGGGCGAGGATGCCCATGCTTTCTTGGACAAGTGCCAGAGGATTCTTCGTACAACTGGGATACTCGAGACTAGCGGAGGTCTATTTACCACTTTCCAGTTCTCGGGGTCGGCACTTGCTTGGTGGGAGGCCTATGAGAGGCGCATACCCGCCGGTACACCACCACTTACTTGGCACCAGTTTTCTATGAGTGATGATGTTGTAATGAAATGATGATCCAATCATTGATGAGCAAGTGAATGATTAAATGAGGATTGATATTGATGACAACGAGTAGGAGACTCAAAATGATGTGAACCCGTCTAGGGGACACATGATAGACATATCGAAAACGGTAGTGCCCAAACCCAAGGCCCCTTTGCCAAGGCCTCCTCCACCTTATCCTCAAAGAATTGAAAAGAAAAATAATGAAAACCAATTCAAGAAGTTTATTTAGATGATTAAAAGTTTGTCAACCAATGTGCCTTTGGTGGAAGCTCTAGAAAAAATGTCGGGATATGCCAAGTTCATGAAGGACTTGGTAACAAAGAAGAGATCTATGAATTGTGAGACCATAAAAATGACTCATAAAGTGAGTGCCATTGTGCATTCGATGACCGCGAAGCTTGAAGATCCCGACGCCTTTACAATGCCATGCACCATTGGTAGTGCCGATTTTGCAAAAGCCTTGTGTGATTTGGGAGCAAGTATTAATTTGATGCCATATTCGGTGTTGAAGACACTAGGTATTGGGAAACCAAGATCTACTTACATGAGATTGCAAATGACGGATAGAAAAATGAAGAGGCCACTTGGGATTATCGATGATGTTCTAGTTCGGGTCGACAAGTTTATTCTGCCTACAGATTTTGTGATTCTCGACTGTGAAGTTTACGATGAGGTGCCGATCATATTGGGGAGACCTTTCCTAGAAACATGGAAGGAATTGGTTGATGTGGAAGCAGGGGAGCTCACCTTTCGGGGGGGGGGGGATGAAAAAGTTGTGTTCCACGTGTGCAAATCAATGAGGCAACCTAATAGCAACAAAGTTTTCTCTTTTGTGGATCTTGTGACGGAGGTGATAGTTGATGACACGAGTGCCATGATCAATGTGGAAGACCCTTTGGAAGCTGTGTTGTTAAACCAAGAAGATGATGAGAATGAAGGTTTGGTTGAATGTGCAAATGCATTGCAAGGAATGGGATCCTACTCATATGGTCCCCGTAAACTTTCCTCGGACTTGGAAAACCGGAATACTCCACCAACAAAACCCTCAATCGAGGAGACACCAACATAGGAGTTGAAGCCCTTGCCTTCACACCTCAGGTATGAATTCTTAGGCCCTTCTTCCACATTACCTGTTATTCTTTCTGCGTGCTTAACTAACGTGCATGTAGACTCCACCCTTGCGGTGCTTCAAAGAAGGAAAAAGGCAATTGGATGGACTTTGGATGACATTTAGGGTTAAGCCCCGCCTTTTGCATGCACAATATCATACTAGAGGATGATGCCAAACCCTCCTGTCACTACCCAAACTGATAGGCCGCGACGGGCACCTGGTACCTTACTCAATCGAACACCAACGTAATGTATCTTTCTTATTACACCATCATATACACATGACATACAAGCCTAATAGGCCAACATAATCTTTTATAAACTCAAAACATAGGCCGACAAGGCCGTACAATCTTTTACGTACACGACATATGTCTACAAGCCTATAAGAGTACATAAATGTCGTAAAGGTCGGGACAGAGTCCCGCCATACCAAGCAATACACGTCTAAATCATACTAACCAAACAAGCAACTCCGAAGCAAATGGAGTGCACCAACATCTTCCAGTGAGATGATAGCCTGCTTGGAGGGCTCTCGACCTGTCTATCGGGACCTGCAGGCATGAAACGCAGCATCCCCAGGCAAAAGGGACGTCAGTACGAATAATGCACCGAGTATGTAAGGCACATAAATAAGTACATAAGAGACATGGAATAAATATAGAGTACATGACTCAACCTGTAATCCTGAATAACTTTGTAAATCATAAATTACTTTTAGCGTCATGCATATGCGTATGAATGTCATGTCGTGCATAGGTACATGTTTCATAACATCATCAGCCTCTGAGTACATCCCATCATATCATATCGGCCACTGTGGGCAAAATCATCATCGTATACCAACTGATCAGGTGGTGGTGCGTATATAATGCCATAACCTTTTCCCATATCCATATACATATATTTACATATATACGCGTGTATAACGCCATCTGGTCATGGGTCAATACACATGAATGCAATGCATGAAAAGTACGTTAATAAAATCTTTCGGAGCTTCATGAGACCATTTTTTCTTTGAGTAATATCATAAAGTAACCTCTTTTCAACTTTTGTAATTTTTTTCTGAGACCCATGAATAGATCATACAATATTATGACACATGGAAATTCAAGAACATATATATCTCTAATACTTCTATGAATAGAGTCATTTATGAAATTTGTGCATTTGCACGTTTCGTTCTTATTGCATGGATCATGCCGAAAGAAAGAAGGTATAGCCTTAATATACCTGGAGTAGAGAAAAATCTGTATGATATTTTTGGAAAAGGTTGCACCATACTCTCTTAGCATTGCAAATCTCGTTTCTATTACATAGTATAACTTCATGTGAAGTTTTATTAAATCTTCATCCGTCACTTGGCATACCTTTGAAAGGCATTTCGCCAGCTTCAATGTGTTTTGGAACACATAAGTAAGTCCAAAGAGCACAAGGACTTATAATATCAAAATAAAGAAGTGGGTTGCTCACATCTTCTACACCTTTCACCACATTCATTACTTGATCTCCAGTTCTTGGATTATCTTCTGGTAGTCCATGCGGAATTGTCATAAATTTGAAGTCCATGAATTTCTTGGTGAAGGAAAAATATCTCATCTAGTTTTAGCTTGTAATTCACAGGACCTTGAATAGGGAAGGGGAAAACGAGCACGTGAGGAAGTGTCGTTCTTTCTTGGCCACAAATACTCTCTTAAAATGACACTTTGTAATGAGAGTTAAGAGTCATTTAGTTGATGTTTTGCTGTTGACACGTTGGACATAAAGAATCTATCCATTATGACTTAATTTATTACCAATTTATTGATTAACTTGGCGATTCCTCACTAATCCAACAATTAACCAATTATCACATAATTAAGAATTATCTCAAATTACTTAAAAATACTACCCACTTTTAACGCACCTTATCCACCTTACTATCATGGCCATATGGTACCTTATATGGCACTAGCCATAAACACCGGGTATTATAGATCGGACCCGTATTTTATCTCAAAATGACAACTTTTGACGAAACTCATTTTCTTCGATTCACTTGTTTGAAATAGCATAATACTTATAATCCCAAAAATAATATCATTCCCGAACTTACATCGATTGACTTATGACGAAATTTTAACGTACAAAAATGTGGGACGTAACATCTCATTTTCGAGCTTTCGTCAATTTACTTATGGCCTACTTTCACGTACGAAAACATGGGGTGTAACATTATTCCCCCCTTGGAACATTCGTCCTCGAATGTTGACTGATGCATTTATCATTCTTATAACTCATTGCTCTTGCGAATACTTAAATTCTTGCCATTTAAACAACTATTCTTTGAATGATTCCAAAGGTCAGAGCATTCCCCTCTTTAGGCCTCTTTCTCGTACCCCAGTTTGTGGTCGGAATTCTATAAATCATGTAACTCTTGCTATATTCTGTCATGCAGCTGGTACGACCTTTTCCTTGTATGTGCGCCTATGTGACTCTTCTCTTTTCTCCAAGCAAATATATACAGAGCTTGATAAAATGTCCTTATGGGCATCTGTAGTTATACTAAAGTTCTTCGCTCGGTACTCTATCAAACTTACGAATATTGTTATACCTTATTTCATAGATCTGCTTATCTATTCGTATGGCTTTACTGCGTCTAGGTAGGTCTTATTATACCATAAATCTTACTTTCCATATGTATAAATCTAAGTTCTTTAATGCCTCCTCATTACTTGTTTATCTTAAGAATGACAGCCTAATCCCACCTCATACTTTGTGACTTTTGTCCATCCACTGTTGATTCACCTTAACGTTGATATATCATCTACCATTGATGACTTTATCTCTTATGTAACACCGCCGCTAGGGATCACGTCTCATCAGGGACATCCGGAGTAATTAGATTGATCCAACTAGGGGCGATACTATACTTTCATAACCGTATTTTATAGCATCCCAATATGACTTACCTTACATGCGTATTTTTAATCCTGTATAATTCATGAAATCCTCTTCAAGTCATTACTCAATTGAAGGCCAAATGTTATCCTTTATCTATCATAATCACATCCTCATTCCACTCTAGATGATATTAGTCTTTAGATTCCTTTGAGTTCATTCAGACTATGCTGAACTTTCTATAACTTAGAGAAACCCTTAGCTCTCTTATTTTCATGGGCTTAATCTCGAGGACTTATCCATTCTCGTCACCTTATTACTCGCCCTTTCTCATCCTTACACCGGTCATAAAACCTTGTCGCTTTACTATACTTTAGCTTATGACCTCTACATATCTATTTATACTATTCACAACCTTCCTTCAACTTGTTTGCGCCATAGATTCCCTTATGTTATTCTAGAACATCAAGCGAGACATCGCATCGCTTTTAACTCTTCTTTTACTCTTTAATTAGACCTTTCGGTATTTAGAAGCCATAGGCTGAAAGGTATGCCACTGACGATGCTTCTATCATTCCTGGATATTGAATCTCCGCGCTTCTAGCCTTTTATCCACAGTATGGACTATTCACAATTCTTTGCATTTTAGTATCTCGTATGTTGTTCACCTTTACCTTTCTTACCTTAAAATATTGCATTGTATCTTTTATCTCTCTTATGCACTCCTTTCCACACAAGTATAATTCACGTTCACAACTTGAAGCTCTATTATAATACTTGCACTTCTGGTGCCTATGCAATTCGATAAGATCTCCATGCTAAATTCTTATGAGGCTGGTATTTTCTAACTGGCTTTTGTCGTTGAGCCGTTATAGATTATGGTTTTTGTAATATCTTCCTTGTACCTTTGATATTAAGAGTACTTCTGCAATATTCTCAATCACGATTTATATAATTTCTGGGTCTAATAACCGAATTCCTAATTTACTTCGTTGATGTAACTCTTTAGTTTCCTCCTCCTTCTGATCGGCCTTTATGTCGACTTAAATTATCTCCCCCTCTGGGATTCATGGTATTAGTTATTCTGTTTAGCCGTTTATGGGCGCTGAGGAATATGCATGATACAATCCTTTAACAATTTAATCCTTCATTTATGACCTGGGCTCAATTCTTTCTTTTATCGTATACCAGAATCTTCCACGACTGTATATGTTGCATGTATGTCCGAACCCTTAAGTGCGTTCATAACGTAACCAATTCTGGATCATTGATCGAATAATTTCTTTCGTTCCATCTTAGCTTTCTTTCAAGGTAAGTTATTACTTTTCCTGGTCTTTCAGCCCTCGTGTTGCATCCATACTTAGCTTATCTTAGTGTCTACACATGCTAGAGTTTTCGTGCAACTCATATGATCTTGAATATTGCTTTTTAAATTTACTTCCCGTTCATTAGCCACAGTAGGTGCCACTTTCCTTTGGAGTGCTTCCTATGTTATTGTGAGGCTGTTGTACATGATCATTTCGTCTTTAGGTTGTTGTGCTTTGGTTGAAGCCTTCTTCCTTATTTCCTCAACTAGTCTTTCATTGTGGTACTTAGAGGGGGGAATCCTCTGACTCTTTTAAGGCTACGAGCTTATCATATCGTATGCCTGACGGAATTTTTGATGTTCTTCCCCGCCTATAATTACCCGTTGTTACTTATCTCCATGCCCTTGTTCTTGTAGGGTTACTCCTGAACTAATGTTTTGACTGTCTTCATAGTGACACTTTCTTTTATTTCCGTAACACACATACGGTACATTTTTAACTTCCCCAACTCCTATATAGATATTTTTCAAAGATCACGATGTCATAACTATGAGGCTGAATACTCCATATTGGGGTTCCATATGTTTATCTTGCACGGTCTGTTGATTTTTTTGTATTCTCTTGTCTGACCATAGCTAGACTCTTCTTGAATCAACTACTAATTGCTCGTTGTCCCATTCTCATATCAATATTTCACGTAATCTTTCTTGGGTTATTTTCTTTGTCTTAACTTACGTCTCGCACTGGATCCATATTAATCAATGACATCTCGGGCAGGAACCCTTACTTCCTCTCCTTGAGGTCGTGTTTGCATAATTCCCTGATATCATAGCATATCTGTAGATTTTGAATAAGAGTAATCTCATCCCTTTTTTATTTTATCTCATTCTTCTTTTACCATTCCATAATTACTAGAACCACTTAATTCCGACTTAGTGCCACATCATTCCATCTTCCCCCTTTGGAGAAGTATTAATATTTAGCGCTATGACAATCTACCTATAGATGCTTTACCTCTTCATCATTGGCGTTTTCTCACACTATTGATGACACTTACTCGCCTTGCGGTAATCCTTCTGTACTAAGGATAAGGAAATTCCTTACTCGCACTGGTGGCACTTAGTGTAACTGGCACATACAGTCCATTAATCTTAACTTTGCTCATATTGCTTGCTTTAGGGAAACGTCTCCTGAATGACCATTCTCTGCTTCTGTTGTCCATTCTATTATTGTCGGAATGCGATCTGAAATTCTCATGATGCTGATTATTATCAAGTCACTCAATCCCTAATTCATGTTTAGTTTGTCTTGTTCACCAGCCCATACTGACTTCTATTATTCATGGGTCTAACTTTTCCTTCTGATAGTTGCGTTGGAGTCACGAACTTATTTCTCGAAGTGAGGATATGACTTTATGGCCTATACTATACTCTTTTGTTGTCTCAAGGCCTGTCACTTCTAGTATCTCCCTTAACTTGGCTATAGACTCTGTAATATTGTCATCTTTTGACCTACCGTTGTCCTTTATGTATCACATCTTACTCTTAATTCCATGTTAATATTTCTATTTATCACTTTATCCAAAAAACTTTTAAACAGACATTCTTTCGCTTTTTACCTTCCCTTGATCCATCTACTGGCTCTTCGGGCTGCCTAACATTCTCCCTCTACTAGGGACGGGAGCCATACTAAGGTAATATTTATCTCTTCAAGGTTTCCAGTTCCTATCTTTGTAGTACTCATATCTAGCTGTACCATTTTAGTGTGCACCATCTGGGTGTCTATTAGCACCTTTGTAATATCCTTTGGAAATTTCAATTAATTCAAACCATCCATTCATCATTTTGGGTTTCTCTAACCCCATCCGGATCCTAGTATCCTGTCCTTCTCTTAAACCGTATCCGTTGGCTGTTATAAGGCATGACTGAGATAGGTGTGGCCGATTGTACGTACATCTATTACTGTTGAAGGTAATTCAAATGCTTATATCTCTCTTCCTGAATGGTAAATAAGGATAATCATTATTCACTAGGTACCTTGTACCCTTCTTCACCTTGCTTCTTTTTCTTGCTGCAACTCGTGTCTAACTTTCGATTCCGTTATTCCCTTTACCATAAGAGTGGACAAGTATTCTTTCCTAAACTATCCTTATCAAGAACCTTACACCTTTTAATACACGCATGATCTGCTGAAGACCTCTCATTTACTCATCATAAGCAAGATGCAAAATTGAGTTCCTTTAAATCAACACTTCCACAGCTATATCTCTTATCGATCGTCTTTCTGAATGTAGGCATCGTCTTATTATGAATAGAAGTTCGGGATTTGAATTCTTATAAGTGAGCTCTACTACACGGTCTAGAGTAAGAAGAAAGGGTGACGGTCCTAAATGCCCTGTAGCCTCCTGCTTATAAGTTTGGTGCACGACACACCCATAAACAAGACTTTACTAGACACGGCTTGTAGACTCCCTAGGACAGAACTGCTCTGATACCACTTTTGTCCCGACCCAAACCGATGGGCCGCGACGGGCACCCGGTACCTTACTCAATCGAGAACAAACGTAAAGTATCTTTCTTATTACATCATCATATACACGTGACATACGAGCCTAATAGGCCAACATAATCTTTTATAATCTCAAAACATAGGCCAACAGGGCCGTACAATCGTTTACGTACACGACATATGTCCACAAGCCTATAAGAGTACATAAATGTCGTAAAGGTCGGGACAGAGTCCTGCCATACCAAGCAATACACGTCTAAATCATACTAACCAAACAAGCAACTCTGAAGCAAATGGAGTGCACCAACATCTTCCGCTGAGCAGATAGCCTACTTGGAGGGCTCTCGACCTATCTATCGGGACCTGCAGGCATGAAACGCAGCGTCCCCAGGCAAAAAGAACGTCAATACGAATAATGTACTGATAATGTAAGGCACATAAATAAGTACATAAGAGACATGGAAGAAATATAGAGTACATGACTCAACTTGTAAGCCTGAATAACTTTGTAAAGCATAAATTACTTTTAGCGTCATGCATATGCGTATGAATGTCTTGTCGTGCATAGGTACATGTTTCATAACATCATCAGCTTCTGAGGGCATCCCATCATATCATATCGTCCACTGTGGGAAAAATCATCATCGTATACCAACTGATCAGGTGGTGGTGCGTATATAACGCCATAACCTTTTCCCATATCCCATATACATATATTTACATATATATGCTTACATAACGCCATCTGGTCATGGGTCAATGCACATGAATGCAATGCATGAAAAGTACGTTAATAAAATCTTTCGGAGCTTCATAAGACCATTTTGCCTTTGAGTAATATCGTAAAGTAACCTCTTTTCAACTTTCGTAATTTTTTTTCTGAGACCCATGAACAGATGATAAAATATTATGACACATGGAAATTCAAGAACATAGATATCTCTAATACTTCTATGAATAGCGTCATTTATGGAATTTGTGCATTTGCACATTTCGTTCGTATTGCATGGATCATGCCAAAAGAAAGAAGGTATAGCCTTAATATACCTGAAGTAGAGAAAAATCCGTATGATATTCTTGGAAAAGGTTGCACCATACTCTCTTAGCATTGCAAATCTCGTTTCTATTACACAGTATAACTTTATGTGAAATTTTATTAAAGCTTCATCCGTCACTTGGCATACCTTTGAAAGGAATTTAGCCACCTCCAATGTGTTTTGGAACACATAAGTAAGTCCAAAGAGCACAAGGACTTATAATATCAAAATAAAGAAGTGGGTTGCTCACATCTTCTACACCTTTCACCACATTCATTACTTGATCTCCAGTTCTTGGATTATCTTCTGGTAGTCCATACGAAATTGTCATAAATTTGAAGTCCATGAATTTCTTGGTGAAGGCAGAATATCTCATCTAGTTTTAGCTTGTAATTCACAGGACCTTGAATAGGGAAGGGGAAAACGAGCACGTGAGGAAGTGCCGTTCTTTCTTGGCCACAAATACTCTCTTAAAATGACACCTTGTAATGAGAGTTAAGAGTCATTTAGTTGATGTTTTGCTGTTGACACGTTGGCCATCAAGAATCTATCCATTATGTCTTAATTTATTACCAATTTATTGATTAACTTGGTGATTCCTCACTAATCCAACAAGTAACTAATTATCACATAATTAAAAATTATCTCAAATTACTTAAAGGACTACCCACTTTTAACACACCTTATACACCTTACTATCATGGCCATGTGGTATCTTATATGGCCGGGTATTATAGATCGGACCCATATTTTATCTCAAAATGACAACTTTCGACAAAACTCATTTTCTTCGATTCGCTTACCCTCTCACCTTCATGAATTTACTCATCACTTGTTTGAAATAGCATAATACTTATAATCCTAAAAATAATATCATTCCTGAACTTACATCGATTGATTTACGATGAAATTTTACCGTACAAAAATGTGGGACGTAACATCTCATTTTCGAGCTTTTATCAATTTACTTATGGCCTACTTTCACGTACGAAAACATGGGGTGTAACACCTCCGTGGAACATCAGAGGAGGTTGAACGAGGCTATGCAAGAGGTCTTCAAGAAGGAAATTATCAAGTGGCTATATGCAGGGTTTGTGTATCCCATTTTCGGATAGTTCATGGACTTCACCTGTACAATGTGTGCCAAAAAAGGAGGGTATGACTGTGGTCACACATGAGAAAAATTAGTTGATCCCCACTAGAACTGTCACTCGATGGAGGGTATGCATGGATTACCGAAAGCTGAACAAAGTGACCCGAAATGACCATTTTCCATTGCCATTTCTTGATAAATGTTGGATAGACTTGCTGGGCGTGCCTACTATTACTTTTTGGATGGGTACTCAGGGTACAACAAGATTCTCATTGAATCGGAAGACCAAGAGAATACCACCTTCACATGTTCGTATGACACATTCTCACAGATACCGTTTGGTTTGTGTAATGCACCGACTATCTTTCAACGGTGTATGACGGCAATATTTACAGATATGGTGGAGGACTTCCTTGAAGTGTTCATGAATGATTTTAGTGTTGTGGGGGAATCATTTGAAGAATGCTAGGATAACCTTGACAAAGTGTTGGCCCGATGTGAAGAGGCCAACCTAGTGCTTAATTGGAAAAAATACCACTTTATGGTCGAGGAGGGCATTGTCCTCGGCCATAAGATCTCAAAGAACGGTATTGAAGTGGACAAAGCAAATATTGAAGTGATTTCAAATCTCCCTCCTCCTACTTCCGTCAGGGGAGTTAGGAGCTTTCTTGGTCATGCAGGGTTCTGCAGAAGGTTCATCAAATATTTCTCAAAAGTGGTGAATCCCTTGTGCAAGTTGTTAGAAAAGGATGCGAAGTTTGTGTTCAATGATGATTGCATGAAATCTTTTGAGCTTCTCAAGTATAAATTGACTACCACTCCCATTACTACCGCACCCAATTGGAGCTTACCATTTGAGCTCAAGTGCGATGCTAGCGATGTTGCGGTAGGAGAGGTTTTGGGGAAAAGGATCAACAAGATATTTCATCTGGTCTATTATGCAAGCAAAATGATGAATGGCGCCCATGTCAATTATACGGTGACCGAGAAAGAGTAATTAGCCATTGTCTTTGCCATGGAAATGTTCAGGCCATATCTCATGGGTGCCAAATTGATTGTGCACACCGATCACGCGTCACTTAGTTACTTGATGACCAAAAAGGACTCTAAGTGTTGGCCCATGTCACTGAATAGGTTTTGAAGATTGACAAAAGATGACAAGTTGAACCAGGTCCATCATAGCATACACATCTGAACGGAACAGTTGGCACAAGAATCATACTTGCATAGGAGACATCAGTGTTTGATGCGTATCAAAGAACTAGGAGAATGTCTTCTAATACGAAAAGGTTTCAAACTGATAAAGATGGCAGAAGTTGATTTCAGCTAGGACAAAATTAGAGGAAGGAAGTTGAGTTACAATCAAACTCGTTTACCCAGGAAGAGTTGGATCAGAATTGAATCATGGACTCAACAAACGGACTCTATAAATACTCAATGTATTACTGCTAAAATCATTGACGCACAAGTACTAAAAGTGAATCAAGATCTGAAGAAAAAGTCCCAGAGATATTTTGCAAGCAGAATTGCTGTGCGATACAAAGGCTACAGTTCAACTAGAAGAAACAGTTCCATCGTTTGTGTATTGAGTCTATTTGATTGTAGTAGGAGTTTTAATATTGTATCTTTTCAGCTTTTATAGAAGAAATTGTAATAGGTACACATTGTTCAAGTTAGAGTTAGCTTGAAATCTGTTGAAATTAGCTAGAGGCTAGTTGATACAAAGAGGATTAGAGTTAGTCCTAGGATTACAAAAGAGTTTATTTTGTAAGTCCGTTTGGCTCAGAGTTTTTAGTGAAGTGTTTGAGCAAATCCTACTGAGGAGTAGGTCGTGGTTTTTTCACCTTTTGAGCCAGGTGTTTTCCACGTAAAAATCTCTGTGTCTTTACTTTACTGCTTTATTATTCCGCAACAGTAGAAAGTAGTACACCAAGAAGAACCAGGTTCTTCTTATTAGACAACACTCGAAAATTGGGTACTGCACAATTAACTTATATTATTGTGTAGTATTGAAGTCTAAAACATCAATTGGTATCATAGCAGGTTATCCTTGAAAAGGATAACACCTTGAAAAAGATCAGGATGAGTGCACCACCTGGGAATTGGGAAGGTCAATCAACCGCAAGGCCACCACTCTTCAATGGCCAGTACTATTCTTGGTGGAAAAATAGAATGAAGGACCATCTTATTGGAGAGGACTATGAACTATGGGACATAGTCACTGATGGACCCCTTGCAACAATGAAGAAGACTGCTGAAGGTGTAGATGTACCCAAGACTAGGGCTGGCTGCACGGATGAAGATTTGAAGAAATGGGAGAAGAATGCCAAGGCCAAGAAGTGGCTAGTATGTGGAGTAGGTCCTGATGAATACAGTAGAATCCAAAGCTGCACAATAGCCAAGGAAATCTGGGACACTCTACAAGTAGCTCATGAAGGAACACCTCAAGTTAAAAGGTCTAGAGGTACACTACTATACTCTCAGTATGAAAACTTCAATATGAAAGAAGGAGAAACTATTCAGGAGATGTACACAAGGTTTACAACCTTGACCAATGAACTCAAGTCTCTTGGGAGAATCATACTTGAAGAAGACAAGGTAGAGAAGATATTGGCAAGGGTTCTGCCTATCTCTTGGAAAAGCAAGATCACTGCTATCCAGGAATCCAAAAATATGGAAACCCTTTGACTGGATAAGTTAATTGGAAATCTCACTGCTTATGAACTTAGAAGGCAAACCATGAAGATGGATGCCCCAAAGAAGAAGATAAGTCTAGCACTGAGGATCACTGAAGGAGCAGATCTGGAAGAGGATAAGATGGCCATGATCACTAAAGAATTTAGAAACTTTCTCATGAGGAAGAAGGGCATCTTTAGGGGGGAAACTTCAACAAGGCAAAGGCACCAGAAAGGCCAGCTAATGAGAGATGCTACAAGTGTGGAAAAACTGACCATCTCATCAAAAACTGCCCTCAGTGGGAAGTAGAATGGAGGAAAGAGAGATATGAAAGAAAGAATAAGAAGAAGGAACTGGTTCAACCCAAGAGAACCACAACAAAGGCTATGGTTGCTGCTTGGGGGGAAAGTTCAGATGAAGAATCAGAGGATGATGAGACAGAAGATCAGGCTCTCATGGCAATAGGAGAATCTGATGAGGATACTTATGAAGAACCAGAGGTACAAGTTAAGGGAAGCAACCTAGTTTGGTTTTTGGACAGTGGCTGCTCTAAGCATATGACAGGAAACAAGAAACAATTCCTTTCACTTGAAAAACTCAAAGGAGGAAATGTCTCCTTTGGAAACGGAAAGAAAGGTGAAATTATAGGGGTCAACAAGGTAGGTAAAGATGACACACGTTCAATTGAATATGTGTATCTGATAGATGGCTTGAAATATAGCCTAATCAGTGTGTCACACTTGTGTGACAGAGGTAACCTTGTCTCTTTTACTTCCACAAAATGTTTTGGGATAAATATGCTTACTGACAAGATTGTGTTGCAGGTAAGGAGAATGAACAATATCTATGTCATTGACTTGTCCACACTGTCTGAAAATGAACTCACTTGCCTTAGTGTGTTGGACAGTGATCCCCTCATGTGGCACAAAAGACTTGTCATGCAAGTCTAACTCAGCTTAACAAGCTAGTCTTTAAGAACTTAATGGTAGGACTCCCTAACATTAAGTTCAAGTAAGACAAAGTTTGCGAGGCATGTGCAAGGGGGAAGCAGGTAAGATCCTCTTTCAAAAGTAAGAAAATGGTCAGTACCACCAGGTCGTTGGAACTGGTTCATCTGGATCTGTGTGGTCCAATGAGAACTCTCAGCAGAGGAGGTAAGAAATATGTGATGGTGTTAGTTGATGATTACTCAAGGTTCACGTGGACCTTATTTCTGGCATCTAAGGATGAAGCATTTGATATGTTTATCACATTTGTTAAGAAAACTCAAAATCAGTTAGGACATCAACTAGCATCAATAAGATCTGACCATGGGACTGAATTTGAAAATGCTAAGTTTGCTAAGTTCTGTGATGAACATGGTATCAATCACAACCGTTGTGCCCCTAGAACCCCACTGCAAAATGGGGCTGTGGAAAGAAAGAATAGAACTCTTGAAGACATGGCAAAAACCATGCTTCTATCAAGCAAACTACCTCACAGCTTCTGGGCAGAAGCAATAAATACTGCATGCTACATTATCAATAGATGCATGACCATACCTCTGGTAGAGAAAACTCCCTATGAATTACTTAAAGGGAGAAAGCCCAACATATCCCACCTTTGGGATTTTGGATGCAAGTGTTATGTGCATAATAATGGCAAAGATACTCTAGGAAAACTTGATCCCAGAAGTGATGAGGGAGTGTTCTTGGGATACTCAACACATAGTAAAGCTTATAAAATATACAATAAAAGAACTATGTGTGTAGAAGAAAGTGTACATGTTATATTTGATGAATCTAACACTCTATCTGAGAGACAGGAACCAGAAGATGAGGAGCTTGGACTAGTGAGGAGCAATGACTACATTGAAGCACCTATGGCAGATGGAAAAGGTGATGGACCAAGTTCAACTATCTCACGCAACTCGATAGGGGGAATACTCCATGAAAACCCTAGCCCTGATCCTGTTCCACAACTACAAGACAACATGGAACAATCCAGAAGTGAACAACAAGTGCTCAAACCACACATATATCAGAGTTCTCACCCTCTTGAGAACATCATAACAGACTTGAAATCTGGAATCAAAACTAGATCCTCATTAAAAAATCTGTGTGCGTTTGTAGCGTTTCTGTCCTTGTTAGAACCAAAGAACATTGCTGAAGCCCTACAGAATGCTGACTGGGTAAATGCCATGCAAGAAGAGCTAAATCAATTTGAAAGAAGTCAGGTATGGCACTTGGTACCCAGGCCACTTGATAGAGCAGTAATTGGCACCAAGTGGGTTTTCAGAAACAAGCTCGACGACGATGGAACCGTTACAAGAAACAAGGCAAGACTAGTTGTTAAAGGATACAGTCAAGAAGAGGTAATTGACAATGATGAGACCTTTGCTCCTGTGGAAATATTGGAGGCAATCAGACTTCTTATAGCATTTGCTACACACATGGAATTCACTCTCCATCAGATGGATGTTAAGAGTGCCTTTCTCGATGGCTATTTGAAGGAAGATGCATTTGTAAAACAACCTCCTGGTTTTGAAAACAAAGAGTCACCTGATCATGTGTATAAACTTGACAAGGCTCTCTACGGTCTCAAGCAAGCACCTAGAGCTTGGTACGAAAGATTGTCAAAATTTCTGCTGGAACATGGGTACAAACGAGGCAAAATAGACAGTACTTTGTTCCTAAAGGAAAAGGGAAAGGATCTTCTGATTGTGCAAATATATGTTGATGATATCATATTTGGGGCAACTACTAAAAAGCTTAGCAAGGAATTTGCTACATTAATGGGGAGCGAGTTTGAAATGAGTATGATGGGAGAATTAACCTTCTTCTTAGGCTTGCAGATCAAACAAACTCCTCATGGTACAATGATTCATCAACA